>OY744516.1:215937820-216222820 GCA_963556195.1 Sepiola atlantica
ATATGTCCACCTGTTGTCTGTATATCTCTAAAGGTGACCTGCCAATCTATGTTTTGGCGTTCGTACGATGGTTATGATGTCATTTACTCCAGTTTGCTGTCTGATCCAGGTGTTTCTTTTCCTATCACGTAAACTGATGCCGAGCATAATTCGTCCCATTTTGCATTGTGCAACTCTTAGCTTTCCTATCCTGCATTACATAACAAATAATATGCAAATTCGTGATTAAAAAATTAATGAGCAAATTGCTTTGTTTAAAGAGTAGTTTCCTTGTATCATGTATAAAAATTGTCTCCGTCTAGAAGGATTCTTCTTCAATAACTGCGTCCGAAATCAACCAGCAGATAAAGTTCTCCCACTGTGTGTTATAGAATTATCACCGATTCTATCCAAAGGCTGAAGTTGCGAATTATGCTAGCAAATCACACACAGCGGCTGAAGTGTGTTAATGAAGAAAAAATCCTTCTAGACGGGGACAATTTTAATTTTTATTTTATCTTAGTCTTTATTTTCATTTTATTTTTTTTTATTTTTTTCAATTTTCGTTCCATCCATGTTCGGGAGGTTGGATCCCCCTCCCCCCCCCCCCCGACCTTGTTTCTTACTCTGCCAAACACATCACACACCGCTACCGGAAGTGGATGTAAGCTAACACGCATGTGTCAATTCAACCATCGTATTAACCAATGTAAACAAATAGATAAATTAATCA
This sequence comes from Sepiola atlantica, assembly GCA_963556195.1. NCBI lineage: Eukaryota > Metazoa > Mollusca > Cephalopoda > Sepiida > Sepiolidae > Sepiola > Sepiola atlantica. The sequence goes on from OY744516.1 coordinate 215,938,533, forward strand.
CTCATCCGAATTATATTTTTTTTCTATGTATATAAAAATATATATCAAAATGCTGGTTTATTCCGACAGATCATGGATCTGGATCTTAGATAATACATCTTTTATTTACAATTAGCATAACAGGATGCATGACAACTACGTATTGTCAGGCGACATCAATCATATTAACATCTCTTTAAAAATAACAACAACATTTTCACAGTAGCCGATTTTTAAATGTATTAATAAAAACACAAATTCACTCTATCTCAACAGAACATAAGATTCTTAACACAAACTACACTACCATTGGCTGTTTATTTACATAACTCGGTAATCACAACCATAACATAAGTGGTGAAGCAAAGTTACAATCCCACAGATAACAAACACGCGATATTTATACTTAAATTATCATATAACCACATTTTTTATAAAAATAAAAAATAACGGAAGCATCTAAACATATTTCAATAACACCTACCAAATTCCTCCCCATTTTGTCCTCCCTCCAAAAAAATCATTTGACCGTCCAAAGAGCTGATCTCATTTCCGATTCTTCCTTCTTCTCTGTTTTATTCTTGAAGAAAAACGCAGGGCGTTTGAAATATTGAATAAAATATTACTAAAACAACATCGTTTTATGCTTCAAACACTACCAATCATTCACAATATGTACAGGATAATTTCCTGAACTAATGAACAGATCACTCTGAATATTGGAATATATACTCTAGGCAACAATGTGGGTAACGTGCGACTATCATTTATTTTTGTAATTGTTAACATTTAATGGATGCATATATATAAAGTTTTTTATTGTTTTTTTTAAGTTATTTATGAACTGATCATTTTGAATTTTGGAATATATATTCTCGGCAACACGGTGACTAATATGGGCACCTTATTTTTTTTTTTTTTTGTAAACTTTACCATTTGGGGATGCATCCACCCAAACTCGCACCCACTTCATAAAACTTTTAAATAAGTTAGATACAAAACATTTGATAGAGAACAGAATTGCTCTATATCAAATTTCAATTTATATTAAGTAATACATTTTTTAAATGATCGGTGTATGTGCTTGCTGAAATTCTAAACTATTGAACTTACCATTATGAATTATGTAATATGTATTCTAGGAGACAGGGTATATAACGTTGGTACATTATTGTTTTTGGAAACTTTACCATTTAGGGTGCCATCGAAACCGTACTATACCCCCCAAAAAAGAAGAATGTGAAAAATGTTAAACTAATGCTATATCTATTGCTTATACTCGTCTTGGGACGGGTATTCTACTAGTATATATATATATATATATATATATATATATATATATATATATATATATATATATATATATATATATGGTACATGTATTATATTAGTTTATGTAGATGTAAATCCGTTGAAACTTCAGTGTTTATAAAACCCCACCCTATAGACCAGTATTGTCCGGGCCTTCGGGTCTGGATTTACGCCGGTCTATCGGTTGTCCGTCCTGTGCAGTTCTATGAGGTGCACCCTCCCAGGCTTTGCCTTCTCACCCTTTGAGAGGGGGTTAGTTTATTGCTAATCGCCTGGGGCGCCCCTACCGGGGAATGCCGACAGGGCTGCCCAGGCAATTTTTAAATGGCCAGAGTGCTCAAATTCTCGAGCGCTAGTTATTTCCCACTTTCCCGACTTTGTGTCACATCTTACCTTGTGGAAGGAAGATAAATAGAAACAAGTAGAGTTGTTCTTTAGTATAAATGTTTATTTATACAAACATTATTGGTTACATATGTGCATACATGTTTCGGTTGTACTCTTCACAGAGAGTCAACCTCTTCAGACCAAAGAAGGCAAGACTACCTTGTCTGGTCTGAAGAGGTAGACTCTCTGTGAAGAGGACAACCGAAACATGTATGCACATATGTAACCAATAATGTTTGTATAAATTAAAAATGTATATTATATATATATATATATATATATATATATATATATATATATAATATTTGTTAGGATGAAACAAGCTATTGTTTTAGAGATGTTTTTTTGCTTGTAAATATTTGTTTGTTTGCCAGGATGAAACAAACTATTGTTTAAAAGATGTTTTTTTGCTTGTAAATATTTGTTTGTTTGCCAGGATGAAACAAACTATTGTTTAAAAGATGTTTTTTTGCTTGTAAATTGTTTTTTGTTTGCCAGGATGAAACAAACTATTGTTTAAAAGATGTTTTTTTGCTTGTAAATTGTTTTTTGTTTGCCAGGATGAAACAAACTATTGTTTAAAAGATGTTTTTTTGCTTGTAAATTGTTTTTTGTTTGCCAGGATGAAACAAACTATTGTTTAAAAGATGTTTTTTTGCTTGTAAATTGTTTTTTGTTTGCCAGGATGAAACAAACTATTGTTTAAAAGATGTTTTTTTGCTTGTAAATTGTTTTTTGTTTGCCAGGATGAAACAAACTATTGTTTAAAAGATGTTTTTTTGCTTGTAAATTGTTTTTTGTTTGCCAGGATGAAACAAACTATTGAACACTAAATTATGTTTCAAAATCTTTGAGATGAGGATTGATAATTTGTATTATTTGGACTACTGTTCTCATCTTGGATGTTATTCTTACAACGTTTCGGCCGATGTAACTAAGTTCTAAGTGACAGTCTTGTGAAGGTTGAAGGTTCAATTCTCAGTCAATACTAAGAATATAATTACGAATTACTTAAGACTTCTATCCGGTCATGGTTGACGGAACGAGAGCGGTCTAACACCGTGGATTAAATAAAGGATTCAGTTCGAAATTCCGTACGGATTCCCGAGTTCGAAAAGACGCATCTGATGAACGTTAGAGGTTACATCGGCCGAAACGTTGTGAGAATAGCATCCAAGATGATAACAGTAATCCAAATAATTCACCTGATATAGTTTTTTATAGATTTCTCTTTTATTGTAAGAATGTTTTTACTTTTTATTATGATGAAACGAAACGTTTTTGTATTTTTGTTTGTTTTGGGGGTTTTTTATGTTATGATAAAACAATCTATTAAACAAGAGATATTTTTTATAAAAGATGTTTTTTTATGTTTGTTAGAATAAAACACTACTTAACAAGAGTGATGAGGTTATTTGTTTAGGAAGAAAAATGTTTTTTTTAATGTTTGTCAGGATGTAAACAGCTACTGAACAGGAGGGTTTCTTTTGCTTTGTATTGTTTTTGTAGGTATGTTTTCTGTATGTTTGGACAAAATCTGATTCTGCGTCATAGAAGTCAACTATTTCTGAACACTTAAAGCTTGGCTAATGTTCTCAACGACTTTGCATTTAGAAAACAACTATTAACGATGTGATGATTTATTTTTTGTAGACACTTTAAAAGATAATTTTTTCTTTCTCTTCGTCGACCATTTTTATTTCATCCTCTTCGAGTCAAGAGGCAGTCAGAATCAGTCAAGTGGTAATAATGAATGGGTCAGACATTCAACAGAAGGTCAACCATATTTAAACTGAACGAAAATATTTTATTTAAAATCTTGGAAGCACTCTATTACATTATATCATTTTTAAATTGTGTCTTACGTTTAGGCTATTGCAATGTTTCTTAACCGGGGTTCGTTGGTATCCTAGGGTTCTGCAAAAGGTCTCTGAGGGTTCCCCAAGAACCAGTTGCATAAGCTAATGTGCTTTGGATTTTTTATATAATTACCTCCACCAAAGAGGTTATGTTTTTGTTTGATTTTGTTTGCTGGTTTTTCACTATGTTTATTTGTTTGTTTGTGTACATCCTAGAGTCCACATCGCTTGACCAATCGTTACCAAACTTGGTCAAAACATCGGTTATGATCTAACTTAGAACTGATTTAATTTTAAGATATCTAGATTAAAGGTCAAGGTAATGGAAAAGATGAAAGTCACACTTTTTTGCGATAACTTTGGTTCTGTTCATCATAGAGACAAGCTACTTGGTCCCTATTGTAGCCAATGAAGTATTTATGACATTGATCGTGATTTTTTTTATGGAATTTCAATTTTTTTCCAAATTTGATGTGTGGATCTGATGTTCTTTGATAACAGTAACCCCCATGCAAAATTTCAGCCTGATCAGATAAATAGTATAAACATTTCCATGACATAACTTTGGGAATACTTTTATATTGTTTGACCAGTGGTCTGGCCGACGTAGTTGGCAGCAGGTCACGTGACAGCTATTTTTGGCCTTTTTTGTAAGTCTGATCGTGGGAGCCGGTTTTTATGGCCCCAGTTTTGAGCTTTTGTGTTGAAGTGAAATTAGGAGTTGTTTCTGTTTTTCGGCTTACACCGTTTGTTGATAAAATATTAGAAGATGTCAATCCTATAATATCTAGATCAAAGGTCACAGAAAACGTGAAAGCCAATCGTTGGTGATAACTTTGGTTCTGCTCATTGTAGAGACTTGCTACTTGGTTCATATTGTAGCCAATGAAGTCCCACATCTTATATGACAAAATTTTAACTGAATTTCAACTTCTGATTTTTCAATATTTGATGTATGTATCTGATGCTCTTTGATAACAGTAACCCCCATGCAAAATTTCAGCCTGATCAGATAAATAGTTTTTGAGTTATCAACGTTTCCATGGTATAACTTTAGGAATGCTTCATACAATATGGAGAAGTAAGGTGAAGCTAAGACTTTGGCTCATCCTTACGTTGTCAGGCAGAGGTATGCAGTTCCACAACTGATTTATATTCTTGTTTCATATATATTATTAAAAATGCACAATATATTCCTATTTAACCTATTATTCTATGAAAAACTAAAACAATTATTGGGAATAGCTCTGAAAGTAACAGGTATTGTTTCATGGGACATTTTGTCTTGATTTACCTTATGTCTTTTTCAACATTGTCAGTAAAGGATAAATAAATTAAAAAAACTACTGCAATAATCTGTTTTCGTTCTGTTTATATTTATATTATAGATAAATGATATTGTTTATATTTTTTATATTTGAGTTTATAATGTTTTTAGTGTGAATGAAAACTCCCTGAAGAAATATTATAAATGAACAGTATGAATGTTAGTCATCATCAGCAGCAAAAGATTTGACAAAGAAGTATTAATTTTTTCCTTTCTTATTGGGCTCTTGAGGGGCTTAGTTTTTGACTTGCCTATTAGGAGTCCAGGGGATTTAACGCTGATGGTGGGGTCTCTTTCAAGCTTCCTCTGATAACTGGCAGATAATGAAGCTAGTGAAGTATCCTTGGTAGAGAGCGAGGTCATAGTGCTTTTCTGGTCGGCACTTTCCAGGGTGATAGTACAGGAAGCCAAACTCAGGAGTAGCTCTTTAAGAGGCTTCTCCATCAGCACTCGCTAAATGTCGGGCATTTTCAAGTACCATGATGTGCATAGATGTGTGTCCTTTGAGGTAGTTCCAGCATTGGTGACAGCCTGTAGAGTTGACTATAGTCAATGTGTATGCAACTTGCCGGAATTAACAAAAGGTGACATGCACACAGCCTACTAATGTCAAAAGAATTTGTCAAATTACAATGGTTAAATTAATCGAGGATTAAATTAATCGAGGACCCTATATTTACCGAATGTCGGAGGCAGCAGCAGCAGCGAATGTTGTTTTTACGTATCGATTCTTGATAGATAATGGTTGCCAAATATATACGTTTTATAGATTTGTATATTTCAGAGTTTATGCTTTTCAACATTCTAAGAACCTGTTCATGGGTCAATTTTCATTTTTTTTATGGAAATCGCACCAGACAAGGCATGAAACCACTTGATGCAAGAACTAACAAGAACGAAATATGATTATCGCAAAAACAGGAGATGCCTATTGGCCTTTGTCTTGAAAAGTCCAAGGCTATAGGTAAGAGGAAAACAGTCAGCAGGAAGAGAGTTCCACAAGCATGCAGTTCTTGGAAAGAAGCTACTGGAATAGGAAGCTGTATTACGATGAGGTATCAAAACAGCGAATTGATGGAGGGAGATAAGCTAGTGACATTTCATATACAAGAAAGGACAAATGATAATAGCACTACAGCGTTTTTCATATTCTTAATCAAGGCCCAATGGTGTGTGTGTGGAGGGGGGGAGGTGATAATGTACGCACGAACATGAAATTACCTTAGAGTATTAGTATATAAATTGATTTTTCGTGTTTACAAAATGTTTTGGGTGCAACTTATTAGTAACCCCTAGATGTGACCCTTTAATTGTTAAAGGTAACAAAAAATGAACAAAAAAGTATTTATTTACTCCTCTTCAGGAGTTAGGCACAAGGCCAGTTTATCTTACTCCCACAAATAAGATGTGACCCAAGGTCGGGTCAGGGAAAGTGAGGTTTGAAAAGCCAGCGCCCGAGAGGTGAGCACTCTGCCCATTAAAAATTGCCTGGGCAGCCCCGTCGGCATTCCCCGGTAGGGGCGCCTCAGGCAGTAAGCAATAAACTTACTCCTCCCCAAAGAGGGGAGGCGAAGCCTGGGAGGGTGGACCTCCTAAGGCCAAGACAATACAAGTCTATGGGGTGCAGTATCCATCGGAACAGATACTACACTTTGCTCTTAGCCAAAAGGCCAAGAACAAAAGGGTAACACAGCTGCCTGCATCGTTAAGTGGATGATGGCATGAAAAACGACCTGAGTCAACATGACTGATAGCATCCACTGTAGAGCCGCATCTGTACCTCACACGTTTTCAAACATGAGCAGAGAGGAGGTATTGCTACAACAATAGGTCAAGAAGAGTTACAGTCAATGACGAAGGTCGTCTATTGAGCCATATTCCATTGCAAGATTGCATGGCAGCTTAAAGGGGAGATAGGCAATGTGATTTAAGTAGGAGCTTCAACTCCAAAATTTGCTTGAAGCAAATAATTTTATGAAAACTAGCTTCTTTCCTCGGACTACATGCCTTTAGAATTCCCTCGCTGCTCCCTGTTTCCTCGATCGTACTCTTACTTAATAATAGAACACACACTGTCTACCAAGCTTCAGTCACTGTCACATCACTGCAGTGTTGCATTTCTGTGCTTGTTTTACAAGTACTTCCACGGAATGTGCTCCGATGAACTTGCTGCACTTGTACCCCTTAAACAGAAATACCTGACGCACTTGACTAGCTGCAAAATCGCACCCATTCACTGTAGAGATCCTTAGATGTCGGAAAATGGTCTACTATAATTCTACTTTGATAGCTTTTTTTCTCGGACTACATGCATTTAGAATTCCCTCCCTGCTCCCTCGACTGTACTAACATGCAGAAATTTAAATGTAACGTGAAAAAAAAACGTCTTCCTACCGAACTACCCACTTAGGTTGCCCCCTATAAATCTGGATCCAATCACAGTAGCTCTTTACGTCTCAGTAGCAATATGCCTTGTTTGGAGTGAATAAGTTTAAAACAAAGCAGAAGAAAGAAAGCTTTATTGCAAGAAAGAGTACAATGATGGATAGACAGACACTAATAAGATGATTACTAATGACTGAAGCAAGACTTTTTTATGAAATAATTTATCTAAATAATTTTATGAAAATAAGTCTTTGGTATGGAGAATGTTGTATCCTTGATGAAAAGTTACAATAAACAATGTTGTTACTGAGTGGAAAGAACAACCAACACGTTAGTATAAGGAAGAAAGAAAAAAGGTTTATTGCAATAGAGAGAAGAATAATAGAGAGACAGACATTAATAAAATATGACTTATGTCTGAAACAAGACATTTGTCAATCAGTGCTCACTCTAAGTGAAAAAGGGGGGGGGTTGTAGCCTATTGCATTGCAAGAAGAGGGGTGCAGAGAAATGTTTCAGAATACCAAGGAATCTTTTCAATTAAGAAGAATGATATCTGAATTATAGAGAAGAAAATTACAGAGAAATCTAGAACAAAAATCCAAATTTTAGGTTTAATTATAATTAAAAGGAGGAGGAACATGTTCTGGTCTCAATTAAATAGCAGAACTTTTATTTTATTTCTGTTATTGGCAAGGATTTCCATTTTTACACAAAATTTTAACAAAAACAACATCCTTGTACCTAATTTGTCAATGTTATATTTTTTTAGCAAATAAATAATTCAAAGTGTAGTATCTGTTCTGATACTACACTTTATCTTTTCTGTCCTCGGTCAGTGAAGGAGAAATCCTCCTAGACTGAGGCCATTTTTTTATTTCTGTCCGAATTTAGAGTGCCTCTTTTTGGACCGCTGGATTCCCAACATTAAAAACCGACCTTGTGTCTAACTCTGCCCTCGTGGGGAGACAAGTAAATAGGATTACAAGTAATTAATAGCAACCTTAACTAAATCACCCCCTTCCAAAATGAAATTCTATTTTTTTAGGCGATTACGTATAAACACCCTGGAAAGCTTGACTGAAAGACAAAAAATAACAAACAAACACCAAAACAATTATTTTAGAATTTAGAGTGAGGGATCAGTTTCGTATATAAATTTAACATAAAATGATCCTCATTTCCGGGCCATTCTAAATTTTTCTGGTTGTTCATTAAATTTTTTTTACCACTAACCCTAAGTCCGAGTGGTAAGGTCATGAAACAATACATTGTTGCTTAGAAAAATGCTTACTCGTGTATTTTTCCTTTCTTCAGGATGTTTAGTGTTGACAGTTCAAATCATTGGCAACAGTCTTAACCCACGTTACTTTCGATCGACTTCTCTTCGTATCAGTTGAGGTTAGAGTTTCTTTTAGGGCAATTCGTATACTGGGGTATCTTCACTCATGCCCCACGAAATTTAGGTGTCTTTTCTTGATTGTTTTATTCCAATTTTCATGCTACGCCTGCCTTCGTTTTTCATTTGATATTTTCTTTGACCACTTGAAATTTATCGCATATCTTTGTAGTCTCCTTTGAAACTCTAAAAAGGGTAGATGTGCCATAAAACAGACAAACCAACGCTTTATTCCTCAGACAACTTGCCTTTGGAATTCTTTTTCTGCTCCCTGTTTCCCCGACCGTACCAACATGCAGAAATTTAAATGTAATGTGAGAAACATCTTCCTGCCCAACTCCCCACCCAGGTTGCTCCTTATAAAGCTGGCTCCTATCACAGTACCCCCTTACGTATCAGTAGCAATATGCCTTGTTTGGGGCGAATAAAAAAAATTTAAATAATAATTTAAAAAATTGTGTAGCAAAAAGCTACTGAAGAAAAATATGTTATAGAAGTGATGCAATCTCCATTTTATATATGAGATGTTTTCTTTTCGTTTCCATTAATCAATCTTTTTTTTCTTCTAATTACAGAGACAAGATGCTCGAATTATTGTCGGTGTCTTTTATGAAGACATGGCCAGAAGAGTGTTTTGTCAGGTAAATTGAGCTTCATTTTCGGTTATCAAAGTATTCAGTTTTTTGTTTTATTTTTGTCGTGAAAGTAATGGCGATAACATTCACAATAACAAAAAATAAAAAATATACCATTTCCAATAACAGGAAATCTTACACACGAAAAAGAAAAGAAGATGAAAAATGTAATTCTATGGATATCCAAGCTAACAAAATGACGTCACCACAATGTTGCTTTGGCGTTTTAATACATTCCCCGGGCCGACACCCTTGAAACGTTGCAAATACGTCGCTCGATTATGTTACATTAACATTCCTTTCTAAATTTCAAACAAAATGACGTCACCACAATGTTGCTTTGGCGTTTTAATACATTCCCCGGGCCGACACCCTTGAAACGTTGCAAATACGTCGCTCGATTATGTTACATTAACATTCCTTTCTAAATTTCAAACCAAACGAAATGAACTGAAAAGGTGGGATATACTAAAAACAATTGAAATCATTTCAGCTGACCCGAAGAAAATGGCTAACAAATTCCGGGAAGATTTTAGAATGTGCATTCAGCATCTAAATTAGTGGTTTACGAGATATGATGTAGATCTGATATAGATATAACAGGATATAATTTAGATATTAGATAGAGGTGATATACAGGGTGATTCATAAGTCACTTAGCTATTTATTTTTGAAATTCTAAAGTTAAAAAATACGGTAATACAAAACAGAAAGTTTATTCAACAAATTCATTTATGGGAGTTTAAAATTACAGCAAATTTTCAAAATTTCCACCTTCGTTCTGCATGCATAGCTCCATTCTTTTTTGCAAGGAATTTACGACTCTTTGTAGCATATTTGATTGATTATGGTGTTGTGCGAAGGAGGCTTTCTGTTCACTTCACGTTTCCATTGCCTTTCAACAAGTATGGGAGATTCATCAAATTTGGCCATATGAATAACAATAAAAATTCGCTCTTAAATTGTAAATGACATTTAAATAGCTAAGTGAAGTGACTTATGAATCACCCTGTAGATATAACAAGATATGATTTAGATATTATATAGATATGATATAGATATGACAAGATATGATATAGATATGAAAAGATATATAGAGATTATATAAAAATGACGAGATATAATTTAGATATTAGATAGATATGATATAGATATGACAAGATATGATATGCAAGTGATGTAGATATGATATAGATATGAAAATATATATAGATATGATATAGAAATGACAATATATAATTTAGATATTAGATAAATGTGATATAAGTATGACAAGATATTATATACAAGTGATGTAAATATAATATAGATATGAAAAGATATATAGATATGATATAGAAATGACAAGATATAATTTAGATATTAGATAGATATGATATAGATATGACAATATATGATATACAAATGACATAGATATGATATAGATATGACAAGATATCATATAAATATGATACAAATATTATATATGAAAATATGATATAGATATGACAAGATATTATGTAGATATGATATAGATATGACAAGATATGATCCAGATATGATATAGATATGACAGGATATGATGCAAATATGATACATATATCATGTAGATATGACAAGATACAATATCGATATATAGATATGACAAGACAGGACATACATATGATATAATTATGACAAGATATCGTAGAGATATGATGTACATATGATATAGATATGACAGGATATGATATAGATTTATGATATGATATAGAAATTATATATAATATGATATGATATAGATATAACAAGATACACTATAGATATAATATATATAATGTAGACATTATATTGATATGATATAAATATGATATATATATATGACACGATATGATACAGATATTATATATAACAAGATATGATATATACATGCTATATATATATGATGTATAACAATATATGATATAAACATGCTATATATGATAAAATATATAGATTTAAGATATTATATATAAACATGGCAAGATATGATATAGATATGACAAAATATGATATAGATATAAGATATTATATAGATATGAAATAGATATGACAAGATATATAATGATATGGATATTACGCAGATATGACAAGATATATAATGATACAGAAGAGAAGATATCATAGATATGATATAGTTATGATATGAGAACATAGAATATAGATATGATATTGTTATGAAATAGATATGTCAAGATATATAATGATATAGATGAGAAGATATCATAGATATGATATAGTTATGATATGAGAACATAGAATATGGATATGATATTGTTATGAAATAGATATGTCAAAATATATAATGATATAGATGATAAGATATCATAGATATGATATAGTTATGATATGAGAAGATAGAATATAGATATGATATTGTTATGAAATAGATATGTCAAGATATGATAAAGATATGATCTGTCTCATTTGAAAAAGGCATTGTGTTTCAGTTTAAATAACACAAACTATGTAGTTGATATGCCTAAAAAGAGACATACCAAACGACTAAACTAGCAGATTGAATACATGCATCTTATTTTAAATGTGTCAAAGGATCTCTGTAAAAGGCTCTCACCGTCAGTCGGTTGCTTTGTCATGCTTCAGTTTAAAATAGCATTTTCGGCGGTCTGTCATGCTTCAATTTGAAATAGCATTTTCGGCAGTCTGTCATGCTTCAATTTGAAATAGCATTTTCGGCGGTCTGTCATGCTTCAATTTGAAATAGCATTTTCAGTAGTCTGTCATGCCTCAGTTTAAGATAGTATTTTCGTTTGTCCGTCATGCCTCAGTTTAAAATAATATTTTCGTTTGTCCGTCATCCTTCAGTTTTAAATAGCATTTTCGTCAGTCTGTCATACTTCAGTTTGAAATAGCATTTTCAATAGTCTGTCATGCTTCAGTTTAAAATAGCAGTTTTATATGCGTCCACACAACTTTTTTAGAGGCGCTGTCCGTCTGTTTGTCACGTTTAAGTTAGAAATAGCTTTTTTCATCATTGAACGCACAGACTGAACAGAGACATCTTAAAAATGGACTCGTTCTCGTTTCACTAATTTTTATCCTAATCCAAATTATTATGTAATTTTAACTTTGTTTACATTCCCTCATTTTCTTTTCACAAACTCATTAGGAGAGTACACAGATATTTTTTTCATATCGAATATTTTCCTAAACCATTCTGTTTACGGCAAAACTTGTCCCTAAAGTTTGTCTTTTTTTAACACTTTTAGCGATTTTCTTTCATGTACATCTCGGTTGATTTCCCCATTGGCACCATGGAGTCATCCAAGAGTGACGAGCAGAAAGGTATCTTTTTTTTCCTAGATGACAACCAACAAAACGCCCGATATCCAAATCCGCAAAAATTATTCATCGCCTGCCCTACATGCGTTTATTTATTCACTAACAGGATCTTGTGGAAATTCCATGGTGGCTTACCTACAATTTTCTGGGTTTTTTTAGTTTTTACCATAAAAGTATTTGACCGCTAAATACTTAAATGAATACAATGAACGCGTTAATTCTTTTATTTATTTATTGAAACAATTCGTAATTCTGTGCATGTATGTCTCTCCATAAAAAAGTTAGAAACTACATAAGATACACAATTAGAAACTGCATAAGTTATGTGCACATTATTTTTCATTCATTTTTTTTCTTTCATTTTACGATTCAATTTTTTTATTCATATTGTTTCATTCATTTTTTTTTTCATTCAATTTTTCATTCATTGTTTATTAAGTTTTAAATTCTATATTTTCATTCATTTTTTTTCATCCACTTTTTCATTCATTTTTTTATTCGCATTGTTTCATTAATTTTTCATTCATTTTTCTTCATTAAATTTTTCATTCAGTTTTTATTCATTTTTTAATTCTGTATTTTCATTCATTTTTTTCATCCATTTTTTTCATCCATTTTTTCATTCATTTTTTCATTTATTTTTTTCATTCATTTTTTAACTTATTTTTTAATTTATTCTTTTTGATTCAATCTTTTTTTATTCCATTCATTTTTTTTCAATCATTTTTTTTATTCATTCGTTTTATTTCATTCATTTTTTTTAAAATAATTTATTCATTTTTTTTTCATTTTTTTTTTTCATTCATGTTTTTATTCATTAGAGTGGTATATGTTAATTAAAAAAGTGTTCAATGTCCGAGATAGAAATGGTATATTTAAACAACGCGTTGCCTGGGAGAAAGAAATTTGCTGTGTTTTGTTGTACTGGTATATACAAGAAATAGTACTCAGCGTTGCCCAGGAGATATAATAGTAATAATACAGTATTACATTTGGAAAGTGCGATATCTTATGGCAAAAGTGCTCAATACACTAGATAGAGCAAGTGTATTTACACGCCGCATTGCTCAGGAGAAAGAACTACACTGTGCTGTTATAGTTTTGTATACTAGAAAAGGTACTTAGCATTGCCCTGGAGCAATAATAGGAATGATGCAGTACTGCAATTGGAAAGCGGTGTATGTTAATGCAAAAGTGCTCAATATCCTACATAGAGCAAGTGTGTTTAAACATCGCCTTGTCCAGCAGAAATAACTGCATTGTCTTTTGTTATATTGTTGTACACAAGGAAATGTAAATAGCATTAGTTATAATACAATATTACATAGGTAAGTGGTATATCTTATGCTCAATACCCTAAATAGAGCAGGTGTGTTTAAATGCCACGTTGTCCTGGAGAAAGAACTTTGCTGTCTTTTGTTATACTGTTGTAAACAAGAAAAGGTAGTCGGCGTTGCCCGGGAGCCATAATAGTAATATTACAGTATGACATTTGGTAAGCGCTGAATATTTTAGATAGAGCAGGTATGTTTAAATGCCGCGTTGCACGTTAGCGAAACGATCAATGTGTTTTGTGATAGTGTTGTATACGAGACAAGAAACTGAGTGTTGCATGGGAGCCATAAATAACTAATAAATAACTGGATTAGTGTTATATGCTGAATCCAATAGTATGCAATACCCTAGAAAGAGCAGGTGTATGTAATTATACAGTAAGACACTTGGAGCATGGTATACAATATTACACTTAGTAAGTTGTACATGTTAAATCAAATAATGCTCAATACCCTAGACAGTGCATGTGGGTGTAATAATATCATATTATACTTAGTAAGGGATATATACTCAATTGGAAAGTGTGCAATACACTAGATAGAGCAGATGGATATAAGAATAGATTATTACTGAATCAGAAGTGATCAATATCATTTATAGAGCAGGTGTGTATAATAAAGGTGTTACATTTAGTAAGTGGTATATGTTGAATTCGTAGGTGCTCAGTATCCTAGATAGAGTAAGTGTGTATAATAATTTAGTAGTACATTTCCTATGTGGTATATGCTTGATGGAGAAGGAAAATACAAGGAACTCAGCGTTGCCCAGGAATACACTAAAAGAAATATAGGTTTCATTATATTATTAAGGGAAGCGGGAGACAAGTTCGGCGTTGCCAGGGAGTAATAAGTTTAAAACTGAAAGCTCAGGTGAATGACTTCCATTATTAGTATTTTCAATACATAAAAACAAGAGAGAGGAATGTGCTGGGTGGAAGAGGGAGGCGGGACAATGGAGGAGGGGGAAAAAGATAAAGACAGAGAGACGGATACAGAGGTAGAGATATAGAAGTTTAATATAAAAATGTTACATGCACACTTTTTAACCTCTTCTATTTTGTGTTTTATGGCCCTGGGCAACACTGGGTAGCCATGCTGGTAGTTAAATAAATAAAAAGAACGTCTTAATGATTTTATTTATTTATTATTGTAACAATTCAAATCTTTTAAAAATAGTCAGCTAAATATTCTTGAAATAAATAAAACGATTGTCATTTTTAAGGACAAAATTCTTTTTTAAGGTGTCTTATTCGATTTTAGAACAATTTATTTTGAAATGAAACTTAAATTTAATGCCATTTTAAACCTGAAAATCCTACCTGTCTTGAAGTTAGACTGTTCTGCCATCAATTGTTGAAGTGATGACTTTATTTTGTCATTTCTCATTCGTTTCAGGCTTATAAAGAAAAACTTTATGGAAAGAAGTATGTTTGGTTTATCATCGGTTGGTACCCTGATAATTGGTACATGGCAAACGATGACTCAATAAATTGTACTGCTGATCAATTGAAAGAAGCTTTGGAAGGACATTTTACCACAGAAGCCATGATTCTGAACCAGCAAGCCACAAAAACCGTTTCCGATATGGTGAGTCACTTTATTTCTGAATTTTTGTTGTATATAATGGTTGTGGTCGCTAATGGGCCGGGAGATCTGGGTTCAATCCTTGATCAAGTCATACCAAAAACTAAAAAAAAAAATTGTACTTAATTCTTCTTTGTATTATTTTGATTGTTCAGACTACTGTTCTTATCGTGGATATTATTTTCACAACGTTTCAGCCGATGTAACCTCTGACCTTCTTCAGGTGCATAATGTCGAACTCGGGAATCTTTCTGTCAATCTCGGGAATCTGTACGAAATTTTGAACTGAACCCTTTATTTAATCCATGAGGATAGATTGTCCTCATTTCGTCAGTACTGACTTGGTAGAAGTCTTAAGTAATTATTATTACTAGCAAAAATATCTTACCTCTAGTCGCATATTTTCCATTTTAGTGTAAATAAAAGGCTGCAAGGACAAAAAAAAATCGCTAGTCAGAAGCAAATATCGATTTGTCAGATACAATGCTATATAGGTCTAAAGTCGAGAATTCGCCTGACATTTCTTGATATATATATATATATATATATATATATATATACTAGAACAATACTCGTCCCAGGACAGGTAAAAATTAATTCCCTGAATTTTGTGCCACCTTGTGTCCCTTTATGAAGATTAAAATGAACATATAATGCTACTAAACCTTAGGTCTAGAATCCTTATTGCAATTTTGATCAAAATCCATTACGTGATTTTGATTCTAGAAAATGTTTACAATTTAAGGCTTAAGCTTAAGGGATCTTAAGAAGAAATTGAAATTAAGGGAATCTTGCTTCATTGGTGTCTAATGCTTATGGCAAAAATTCAATGCAAATCTGAAATATCTAAATTTCAGAAGAAATTGAAATTCAGAGAATCTTTCTTAATTAGCGTCTAATAACTATGGATCAAATTCAATGCAAATCTGAAATATTTGAATTTTCAAATGGGAGGCTGTACCATATTATGTCCCCTAAAAACCCTTTAAAATACTTCAAAAAAATTGAAAATTGAGGAGTATTTATTAATTGATGACTAATATCTATTGATAAAATTTTACAAACATTGGCGATATCTTAATTTTCATGAAGGGCTTCCACAAAAGTAAATATAGCCCACATTACGACCCTTTACGCCTAGTATCTGTGTTCCAAAATTCACAATGATTGATTAATTAGTTTACGAGTGAATCTTGTACATTCAAATATGCAAACATATACACATATCTAACGTTACATATATATATATATATATATATATATATATATATATATATATATATAATATTTGTCATTGTTTATTATCTATGTACGTATACGTTTCGTCCTTTTTAATCGGGACTCATCACCATAGAGATATGACTATTCACTACCGGTCATGCGATTCGAAACCCCGGACCACAAATATTTTTCAATTCCAATCCAACGTCGCTAACCGCTAGGCCAATTGTAAACAGCGAATAAACGATGATAATTTTAACACTTTATCGGCGAGCTTTACGTCGAAGCATTCTACTTCTTTTTTTAAGGAAGGAACGATGCATTATAAAGCAAGTGACGTCATGCTGTGTTAATACTACCATCACAGTGCTCTACTTTTTCAAGGAGCGACAACTAATAATAAATATTTGTCATTGTTTATTATCTATGTACGTATGAGCTTAAGCACTGAAGTTTTTACTACAATATATATATATATATATCATGGATTCGTCCAAACACTTTAAATGCAGCAACATTTTTGTAAGTAACGGATAAATTTGATTAGACAGACGAACAGCGTAGATTTAGTATAAGGAACGTTTATGTTTTGTCTTTTAAGGGAAGTGGGGTCTAATCAACTCTGCTGGGAAGCCATGAAATTAAATACTGTCTTGTTTTTAAATTCCCGAAACAGTTTTTCATGGTAAACAACTGATGATCCCTTAAAATAGTGTTAGAAATAAACTAATATAATAACTGTAAAAAATAAATTGACTTACATGAGTGATTTTCCACTGGGAAGACTTGGGACTATAATTTTTTTTTTTTTTTTTTTAATATAGTTTTAATGGTTGAGAAACTTCCGAGACTATATATATATATATATATATATATATATATATATATATATATATATATATATTACTAATAATTTAATATTTATTTATAAATATTATATATATATATATATATATATATATATATATATATATATATATATTGTAGTAAAAACTTCAGTGCTTAAGCTCAATGTTCAGTTGGGCCTGGTAGATACACATGATTCTACTAAATCAATCGAGGCCAAGTTCCATAAACATCTGGTCAAGTGGGTCAAGAGTGGAGCTATTCCCACTAGCATTTCTAATTATATCAGACCTTCTGGTTCTATTCGTCCCCGCCTCTATGGTTTACCTTAAACCCATAAGGCTGAGGTACTAATACGACCCATATTATCTTCACAGCATAATCAAATGGCTTGCCGCTATGTTGGAACAAGTTTTCGAACGCTACAGTTAATTTCGTATTAAAGATTCGTTTTTATTTTGTAATTTTATACAAAATTATTCTTATACTGAGAGATTTATGTGTTCCTTTGACATATCAAGCCTTTTCACATGTGTTCCATTTTCTATAGATTATTTATATTTATGTGCGGATGTCATTATATCGTAATATCCTGAAAGTATTTTTGCAGAACAAATAAAATTTGACACAATGTCGATTGAATTCATTTTTGACAACATTTTGTACAGACAGATGGATTGGGTCTCTATGGGTTCTCTTTTGGGGCCGGCATTGGCCAACATCTTTGAAGGTTTCTATTAATGGTCTGTTATCTGGTCCTAAAAGACCAGATCTTTATTTCACTATGTTGACGAAACCTTTTATCTGTTCAACAATAAGACTAAAGCAGACATGTGTTTACTCTCCCTCAACAATATTCATCCAGCCCTTAAGTTTACTCCAATTCTTCACTTCCATTTCGTGATGTCCTAGTTTGCAAAGCTTCTTCCGGTTTTCTTACTTTGGTATACCAGAAACCAACTTTTACTGGTCTCTACACGTGTTAGAACTCGTTTTGTCCCACGAAACAAAAGTCCAATTTGATTAAGACTCTTACCCATAGGGTCTTAATGATTTGCCCAAGCTGGATGATTAAATTAAATTCATCATTAAGACCCTTTCCAACAATGGCTATCCATTAGACATTGTTCAATCTACCATTAGAAATTAAATTTCTGATTTCTATACAAGTAAACCAGCTTCTGTGAACAAGTTTCCAATTTACCTCCGATTGCTTTGGCTAGGTAATATTAGATTCGCCAAACAAATTTGTTTTTTCTCCACGGCCGATATTGCCGTCTATTCGAAAAGAAATTATTCCCTCAACCACCATAATAATAATTCTATTATTTATTTATCTAAATCTAGTTGCAGTTTGCGCTACGTTGGGAGGACGTCGCAAAGAATTAGACCTCCAGGTCAAACAACAAACACCACAAATATCCGTCAGGCAAATTATTTAGCATCGGATGTTCTAAACAATACATACAGGTCTTCCATCGCTGAGTATCTAATAAATAGTCATACCTGTGCCTCCAATTTTAGTGTTGACTTGTTCTTCATTCTAAATATTTCACACTCTCATTTTCACCTAAAGATGCTAGAAAGTATTCATATTAAGTCTTTGCGACCTTCTCTTTGTAAGCAAAGAGAAAATCTTTTTGGACTTAATGTAGTTTCTATTTGATTTTTTTCCTCTTTCCCTCTCTGTAATTCTCATAGCATTGTTTTTGTTTCTCTTAACGTAACATTGATTTAGTTCTGTTTAGCAAGGTTCGAAACCGGTTAGTTAGCCTTTTCATTCTTTTATTTTAATTCATCAGTCTTTGTAAAACAAATATGGTCTGTTCAGTGCTCTAATAAAATGTTGTACTACAAATATATATGTATATATATATATATATATGTATATATATATATGGAATTTTTTGTTCTTGTTTTTTTTAAGGGAAGTTGGGTCTGATTAACTCTGCTGGGAAGCCATGAGATAAAATACTGTTTTGTTTTAAATTCCCGAAACAGTTTTACATGGTAAACAACTGATGATCCCTTAAATTATGTTAAGACTAGCATAAATTCTTGGAAGCATACTAATATGCTGACTGTAAAAAGTAGGTTGACTTACAAGCAAAGTAATTTTCCAACGAAGGACTTGAGACTAAATGTGTTTTTTTGTTGTTTGTTTTTGTTTTCATATAGTTTTAATGGTCAAAAAAATTCCAACACTCTCGCTCGCTCTCTCTCTCTCTCTCTCTCTCTCTCTATATATATATATATATATATATATATATATATATATATATATATATAGATATATATGATGGACTCTTCCGTCGATTTCGACGTATGAGTGCCCTGCTAGAGCCTGCCCGCACGTGAATTTGTAATTGCAAGGGTTGCGCAATCTCCAACAACCGCTCTCCTGAGTCGACATTGCTTGATTCCAATGGCAAGTAGTAATACAAGACGACTGGAAATAATGCCGAGATAAGCAGAGAGCACATACAGCACCTGGTATTCCCAAATGGTCACCCATTTTAGTACTGGCCAAGCTCGACGCCACTTAACTTTGGTGATCTAACGGGAACCGGTGTGTCAACGTGATTGTGCCGTATGTATATATATATATATAGAGAGAGAGAGAGAGAAAGAGAGAGAGAGAGAGAGAGAGAGACCTTATGGCACTTTATCCACTTATGTTTTGGAAAATGTCCACAACGCCATCAACGTTGCTGACCTCTTTAGGTGTAAAGATTTAAGAGCAGGTCAGACATATGGGAATGGACACATATGAGTCACATGTAAACATTTCTTCATCTGACTGGCTATACTCTTTTTCCCCTGCTTCTACCACTCAACGTGCACACACTCATCTCTCATTACACCGAAGAAGACCGAATGAAACGGACGAAAATTCTGTTTTTTAAGAGATATTTTAAAAGACATTTTGTATCCATATACGTCAATAAATAAGAAATGAATGCAAAAAATATATAAACATTTATATATTTTTTACATTAATTTTTATACATATATATATATATATATATTTTATGTTGAAATTATTTGCCGCCAATAAATATTTGTATATTTTCTAAAGAAATGCAAATATTTTCAGTTCTGAATTTGGCATAGATAGTTTATTTTATACTTAGCTTTGAATAATTCATCCACTTTTCTAGATGCTTCAATTTATTATATTACAAACCTATTCGCCCTCTTTAAAGAACTTATGACAGAATATTTCTTTCTGGCAATGTTTTTTTCTTTATTTGATATCTTTATTTATATAAACTTAGGTATATATATATATATATATATATATGTCTTCTTTTGGAATGGTGTTCATCTCCGCCGTCACGTTAAATTCAGCAGGTGTTTGGAGAAGAGACGATGTGTAACACAAATTAAGGAGTGGTTCAACCGATTCATAAATGGCCGCATATCAGTGGAGAGTGACCAGCGTTTTGGCAGGCCTCAAATTGCTTAGAGTACAGCTGTTGTTGAGAGAGTGCGAAAAAAGAGATAATGCAGAACGCGACGGTGAAGACCATTTCAAAAGAAGATTTTCAGAGGTGTTTCCGGCAGATCGGTGGGTTAAGTGTGTTCAAGCACAAGGGATCTACTTTGAAAAGGATTAGGATTCCAACCCCATCACGTATTTGAAATATCTTTTCTGGCCTAAGGCTGGATACGTTTTAGACAGGTCTCATATATGTTGATGTATTTGTATGTACAGGATTCAACACGAAAGTAATTAACTGATCATTATGAATTTTGAAACACAGCTGCTAGGCGTAAGGGGTCAAAATTTGGGCTATATTTAGTTTCAAATTTAATTTTAACAATAGGTATTCTACATCAATTAGTAAATATTCTCCAAAGTTCAGTTTCTTTTGAGTATTTTACAGAGTTTTTAAGGGGTATAATATGGGCATAACAACCCATTAGAAAATTTAAAATATTTCAGATTTGCATTGAATTTTATCCATAGTTATTAGACACCAATTAAGCAAAATGCCCTGAATTTCAATTTCTTCTTAAGACCCGTTA
Organism: Sepiola atlantica; assembly: GCA_963556195.1. Taxonomy (NCBI): domain Eukaryota; kingdom Metazoa; phylum Mollusca; class Cephalopoda; order Sepiida; family Sepiolidae; genus Sepiola; species Sepiola atlantica. The sequence continues at coordinate 215,960,132 of OY744516.1, forward strand.
AATTTTAAACATTTTCTAGAATCAAAATCATGTAATGGATTTTGATCAAAATAGTGTTAGAATTTTAGACTTAAGTTTTAGTATCATTATATCTTTATTATAATCTTCATAGGCGAACATAAAAGTGGTGCAAAACTTTTCAGCTCGAGTATTTCATTTTACGCATCTTAGAACGAGTATTTTTCTAGTTTAATATACACACGCTATCAAAATGAAACAGTATTAACGCTGTTACATACTAGAAAATTGTGAAGAAAATGCCACGTAACGTGATAACTCATTCATTCTTCAATCATGACAAGGATTTCTGAACTTCACAATGAAAATAATTGACACATATAAAGAAATGGATACAGAAATTTCCAACTGTTTAAATAGTCATGTGGTAAACACTACTATTAAATACTACCAATCTCTCTACAATTAAAGCCTAACCCCAAAAAGTAAACACACACACCCCTGTTCATTCGTCACATAAGACTGGCCACTTCCTGTCTGTGTGACATCACTACCAGAACACGTAGCCTTACTCAAATTCTAATTAGAAAATACCACTCTGCCTAATTTTTAACCTCATGTGGAAATTTTCTCTTTAATACTAGTTTTTACATACCCACCTTTTATCTGTCTACACTAAAGCAAACTTCGATTTCACATCAAGCAACTGAAAACAAAAAGCAAGCAAACATACCTGCAACAATTGTCAGTAGTAAATCTCCGAACTATTGCTAAAATGTATCCTTTGTTAACGGAAAGATAAAACTCAAAGGTTATTTCTTTGTTAACCAACATATGTGAAGGAAAACTTTGACTACGAAAAAAACATCTGTTCATAAAATGTTACTTTTTCACAAAAAGTCTTATCTTATATAAACTATTTGAGCCAAAATTGAACTCTTTTCTACTCTTTTTTTCACTCAGTTATATTTCACACCTTACGAAAATGACAATTTCATGCAACTTCATAAATAAATATTGTTTGTTTAATTCAGTGGTTCCCAACCTTATTTTGTTTGTCGACCCTCATGAGAGCTATTTTATCATCTGTGGAGCCCATATATGCATATATATAGAATTTTTTAAAACCAAATATGTGTTTCTAGTTTTAATACTCTTCATTTCCTGAGTGGATTTTTAGCTTTAATACTGCTGAATCTCTGGATTTTTAGCTTTAATACTTTTGAATTACTCTGGATTTTTAGCTTTAATACTTTTGAATTACTCTAGATTTTTAGCTTTAATACTTTTGAATTCCTCTGTGAATTTCTAGTTTTAATACTCAGGAATTTATCTGTGAATTTCTTGCCGTTGAATTCCTCTGTGAATTTCTACCTTTAATACTTCCTGTGAATCTCATTATTGATTATGTATGACAAATTATCTAGCTGCCAAATAATTTAATGAACTCTTCAACTGGTCAATGAGATATACTTGTGAATAATTAGTAGGTTTTAGGGTTTCATATCGATTTTCCAAGTTTTCATTTTCAGAGGATTCATTTATTTATTTATTTATTCATTTATTTATTTATTTATTTATTCATTTATTTATTTATTTATTTATTTATTCATTTATTTAGTTATTCATTTATTACGCCTCACTGGGAATCTCTTTTTTAAATCAATAATCCTATTTCAAAAGTTAATGAAACAAAAGTTGTTTTCTTGTCTTAATTATGTCACAGGGAGAAATGAACTGAATTTTCCTCTGAATTTATTAATAATTGGATTATTTATATATATATATATATATATATATATATATATATATATATATATATATATATATAGTTTTCAAGTTCGATTATTTTCGATAGGAATTCGAATCGGAGAGCTCTATGTCCGTTCAAACAGAGCATGAATAAGTTATGAGGTTGAAAAAGACTAAATATACATTCGGATTGTACACATTATAAGTTATTTCGACCTTAACTAGGTCTCCTCGGATGTGTTTCCAACCACAATTCAAACAATTTTGAGACGAATTTTAATCTCAATTTCAGTTTTTGTTGTTGTATATAGTCTCGAGGACAATGTCTACAATCCGAATGTATATCTAGTCTTTTTCAACCTCATAACTTATTCATGCTCTGTTTGAACGGACTTATATATATATATATATATATATATATATAGTAAGTTATGAAAAGATATTTATAGCAATTAAGCTACACATGTATTTTAGCCTGACTATTCCCTACGGGGATGAAATGTAGAAGCCTCTGTGTAGCTTAATTACCATAAATATATTTTCATAACTTACTACCTAGCTCTACTAACGTATTGAGCAGTGTTGAAGTAAATACTGAAAATTGATACATAAAAGATTATATCTCCTTATGACATTTTATGTGGATGCATAAAATAATATATATATATATATATATATATATTAATGAAAATCGCTCCAGACAAAGCATGAAGCCACTTGATGTAAGGAGCTAACAAGAACAAATATGACCATCGCAAAGAAAAGAGATGCCCATGTACCTTGGTCCTAAAAAGACCAAGGCCACATGCAGGTGGAAAACAATCAGCAGAAAGAGAGTTCCACAAGCCTGCGGTATTTGGAAAACAGCCACTGGAATAGGAAGCCATATTATGAGATATCAAAACAGCGAATTGATGGAGACCACAAAACCAACGAATCAAACAAGCTGGAACAAAAGAAGCAGGGATAGATCACATAATTCTGAAGAACACAAGCCACAACAGTATTTATAGAAAAGACTGAGATAAGCAATATCACGTCTGTGAGAGAGAGGGTGCAGAGAAAAAGAAATCAAATTACAGATACGTTTCTGCACCTTATCAAGAACCCTCAAATGGGACAGAGATTTCCTAGTGTTTTATATTATATACTTATGTTATCAAATAATATATTATTTACTTCAACAATAAGACTTAGTAGTAGTAAGAAGATATATTTATGGTAAGCAAGATACACAGAAACGATTGTGTTTCTGTTATATTGTGATACTAATCTACCGTATTTTGTGACTATATGGACTCTTCTAGACACTATGTATAGGGGAGCCGATGACAATGTCTCCAAACAGTCGTTCTGTAACATACTATTCCGTACTTCTGTAAATACACACCTTTGTAAATATACCAATGTGTTGTATTATTCAGGACCGGCGGGACAGTTATAAAAGTGTGTGGGGGGGGGGCTCTCCTAAAAGGTGGGGGGCCGGTTAAACACATGCATATATAACTTCATTATTGATGACCGTAAAGTGGGGGGCCCAAGTCAAAAAGTGTGGGGGGTGAGCCCCCCCCCCTGCCCCCCTCCCCCCCCCCATGCCGCCTTCCAAGGTTACAACACTGACGACGAGGAACTCTGACTTATATCAGATACAACATAACCATTGCTACAACTGGCGATGTTTGATTTTCGAAAAAGACGTAGTGTGCTCGAAAACATTGTTAATTGCATTAGTAACAGCGAGAAGTTAAGAACTCGATTTTCAACACACAAGGTGTACAAAATCTGCAGAAGGAAAGTCTCCAACGTCAGAATATATGATTGAAAAAAAAGTTTCTTTGTTGATGAGGATTTCAAGACATTCTTCAAGATGAGGTTTTGAAATCCAAATCGTTCGACAACGGAAAAATAAACAACAAAATGGGTTGTCGATTTTTCTTCGTTTTTATTTTATTGTTTTATCAGAAACACATAAATAAGTTCGTTCAAATTTATTGTGTTTCTCGTTTAGAAGTGAGGAATTTATTTTCCAGTGGAAAAGTTACGACCGTGTAGAAAAAATGCACGAAAAAGTCGGTAGGATAGTTTAAGGGGCGAAAATGGAGAAATTTAAAAGTGCCATGATGGACAATATTAAATGCCAAAAGGATCAACAACTACAATTACAAAGGGAACAAATGGAATATCAGAAGAAAATAGAAGAAAACAACGACTTCGACTATAAGAGAAATTCCAGGAAAAACAATTGGAGAAAATGAAATATTTGAGGAAATTTTTCTCTATGCCAAACAAGAACAGAAAAAATACATGAATTATCGAATAGGAGTCAAAATGTTGAAGATGAAAGGGCATTTTCACAAAACGATAATTTTACGATCCTGAAGACGAAATTACGTTTGATTCGTATTTTAGACGATATGAAGATCTTTATAATACGGACTGTGCGAATTGGACCGATTTTAAAAAGGTGCCTTGGCTATTTGGAAAGTTGGGTATAGCTGAACATACAAAATTAATCAATTATATATTGCCACAAAAAAACAGCAACCTTACATTTGTTGAAGCAGTACAATTATTAACTAAATTGTTGGCCCTAAAACGTCTCTTTTTCACAAAAAGTGGAAATGTATGAATCTCACAAGAAAAGCGCACTGAGATGATTTCAAATTGTGGATGTTTAATACTAACAATTTTAAATGTCAAATACGGATTCTGAAATCAGACGAAGGATTCTTAATAAACTAAAGAATGAACCTGGTTTAACACTTCAACAATGTTTTATTAGTGTTCGCCAAGATTCAAGCGGCATTGAGCCAAGCGAAGTGTCACCTCTTAGAAAAATCCTTAACAAAAAGAAAACGAATTCACCAACTAAATTTAATCGACCAAAGAAAGTGTTGTGGGTGAACCTACCTACCCTTTAGTGATGACTAAATGGTAGCAACCGGCTACCATAAATACCGGTTTTTGCCGAGAGAACATTCGTACCACATTTTGGCACTAGCACTGCCAACACTGACTTGTGTATAATTTCTCTGTTCAATACAATTCGTTATTATTATCTCTAAACCTGTTGTTCTTTTATTTCATTGTTGGTACCCCTAAACGGGTCCACAACAACTGGCGGCGAGTGATTCGTAAAGGACTTCGTTGAAAACACCTTGGACCTTGCAACCTGCGTGATGAACCAGTGTCTACAACACGGTCAACCTTCGAAAAAAAAAATTCTACCCGTTTGAAAAAACAAAACAAAAAACCTTGTGCTTTACAATTTTCTGGAAGATGTTGGAAACATCGAATACATTTAATTTTGGGACGAGTCTGCCTTACAAGAAATACCCAGTTTAAACAATTACTGGACAAAAAAAAGTAAGACAGATTTTACTATTTGTGTTCTTCGTATTTCAATACGGGATTTTACCTCGTGCAACAAATGAAATTGGAATACCATGTTCTTATAAAACTGAAAGGTTTGAAAAAAAACTCCATACTACAAAATCCTTTCTTCGTGTCTGATATAGTCAAACGTATTTTGCGAACAGACTTGTCACTGTAAAATCGTATAGTCGAAAAAAAAATTTTGACAAGTAAAACCAAGTTACTTTTTTGAATAACTAGTCAATTTTTAATATAGCCATTACTTGCTATTTTTCATTTTCAGCCTACACTGAAAGGCAAACGGACTTATTGAAAAAAAAAAGTTCCAGATGCGAACAAAAATACAAATAATTTGTTAAATTAATTACCCAATAAGTCGGATTAATATAATCGTTTTTTTTCCTCAAAGAACTTTGAAAAAAATGTAACAAATTAGCAAGTGCCGGTCGAATTCGAGACCCGAATGACACAATGATGAGAAGGGGTTGAGTTTGTTATTAAACAGTAAGCATTTGAAAGGTAAAAATAGTGAAAGACTATTTGTGGCTTTAATTTTATTTCAAGAAAGTATTTCTTTAATCATGGAAGATTTCTCGAAACAGATATTGGAGATGATTAAATTTCAATCAGAACAACAGAAGGCAAACGATGAAAAACATCTTGCTCTACAAAAGGAATTTCAGTCTCAACAGAAGGAATTTCAGTCGCAGCAATTAAGTTTGTTGAAATATTTTGAGGAAAAGAATTTAGCACAAGAGCGAGAAGATAGAAAATCTTTAGACGAACAATTGAGTGGGATAAAAAATTTACAATTAGAGCAACAGACTCAATCAGAGAGAAAAATTGAACAGCTGACACAAGCAATGATAAATACGACGAATTACGACAGCGACGCGTTCAACCAAAATGCAATATGGTCAGCTATAGAAACCTTCAACTATGTGCCTGAAGAGGACCTAAACTTCGAATCATGGTACCGTCGATATCAGGATTTTTTCGACATTGATTCTTGCACATGGTCAGACAAGAAAAATGTTCGTTTAGTTCTTCGTAGACTAGGTACGGCAGAGCATACAAAATTTGTCGATTATATTCTGCCGAAGAAAACGGGCGAACTATCTTTCACGGAAACCATTAAAAAGTTAATGGAACTATATTGCCCCAAAACACGTTTATTCCACAAAAGGTGGAAATGTATGAACCTAACGCGAAAAGAAAGCCAGGATTACTCAACGTTTGCTTCGATCGTCAATAAACATTGTGACGACTTTAAGTTATCATCCTTGACAGCGGACAATTTCAAAGTATTAATATTTGTTCAAGGGCTCGTCTCGCAAAACGATGCAGAGTTAAGAAGACGTGCAATAAGCAAACTTGAAACCGAGCCAAATTTAACATTGCAACAACTGGCCGAAAGCTATCAACGACATATTTCCGAGAAAAAGGAAGCTAAAGAAATAGAGGAAGCAGCAATTTCTAATTTTAAAAATGTTCGTCGTTTTTCAAAAAAATCATACTCTTCGAAGGAAAAATTCAGGAAGGATTTGCCTCAAAGGTCGGATGAAAAATTGCCAAACCACCCTTGTTGGGGTTGCGGGGACCTACATTGGTACCAGAAGTGTCCTTTTAAACGAAAAAATTGTGACAAATACCATAAAATGGGACACAAAGCCTCACATTGTAGAAGTAACACTAGAAAAAAGTTACATAAAAACAACTAGAATTAATGGTGGCAACCTAAACATACGAAAGTATGTTACGGTAAAAATGAACAATCAAGATGTTAAACTACAGCTTGATTCAGGGTCTGACCTATCAATTATTAATATTAATACCTGGAAAAAGATCGGCAGACCGACTATGCTACGCACAGATAAAGTGGCTCGATCGGTAACCGGAGAGAAAATAAACTTTGAAGGGGAAGTCATTTCAAAAGTGACACTAAAAAATAGGACATTAAAATTACGCATGTTCGTAATGAAAGATACAGGAAATGTGTTCGGTTCAGATTGGATTCAGCACTTCCAGCTCTGGGATTCGCCGATAAGTGCCTATTGTCAACGAATAGAGAACTTTTCTGCTGAAGCAGAAAAATTGAAGAAAGATTTGAAAGAGTCATTCCCCAAGGTGTTTTCTAATGAATTAGGATGTTGTACTAAAATGAAGGCGAGTTTTGAATTAATTGAAAATAAGAATCCCGTTTTTAAGAGAAAACAAAGTGTACCATTTGCCTCTCTTGAAAAAATGAATGCAGAAATAGACCGGTTGGTGGAGAAAGGTATTTTAACACCAGTTGACTACTCGGAATGGGCGGCCCCAACTGTCTACGTGAAGAAAAAATCTGGAGAGATCAGAGTGTGTGCCGATTTCTCAACCGGTTTGAACGATGCGCTGAAAGATTATCGCTATCCTCTACCGACTCCAGCGTTTTCACAAAATTAAATGGTGGAAAACTGTTCTAAAAAATTGACTTGAGTGAAGCCTATCTGCAAATACCTGTAGAGGAAGATAGCTCTAAGCTTCTCTGTATTTCGACACACAGGGGACTACTAAAGTTCAATCGTCTCCCTTTTGGAATTAAAGTGGCCCCGTCGATTTTTCAGCAGGTAATCGACACGATGTTGAGCGGGCTCGATTTTTCGATCGGCTACCTTGACGATATCTTAATGAAAAGTACGAACGTCGGGAAGCACCGTGAGCACGTAAACAAAGTATTCGAAAGGATAAGCGATTTTGGTTTTACACTCAAGGAGTCAAAGTGTGAATTCTTTCTAGAAGAGATCAAATACTTGGGACATGTCATTGATAAGAATGGAAGACATCCCGACCCAGAAAGATCTATAGCCATCAAGAATATGCCCGAACCGAACAATGTTACCCAACTACAAAGCTTCCTGAGTCTCGCAAACTATTACGAAAAATTCATTCCCAGTATGCACAAATTGCGAGCCCCCTTAAATGAGTTACTTAAGAAAGATAGTAAATGGGAATGGTCTGCCGACTGTCAATCTGCATTTGACAACCTAAAAACGAAGTTAACTTCAGAATTATTTCTTACTCATTTTAATCCAGAGATAAAAACTATTGTTGCAAGTGACGCCAGCTCCTACAGCATTGGGGCGTGCATTTTGCATAAAATGCCGGATGGCTCGATGAAACCCATCGCGCACGCTTCAAAAACTTTACTTCCTGCAGAGAAAAATTACTCTCAGATTGAAAAAGAAGCGTTGGGTATTGTGTTCGCAATGACCAAATTTCACAGGTATCTACACGGCCGTCATTTTATCCTACAAACAGACCATAAGCCACTTATCACCATCTTTGGATAAAAAAAAAGGCTTGCCAACCTACACAGCAAACCGCCTACAGAGATGGGGTATAATTCTGTTAAATTATGACTTTGAGATGGAATTTTTACCGTCAAAAAGACTAGGACACGCAGATGGTTTATCGCGGCTAATCCCAAAGTACACGGAACCGCTCGAGGATACAGTTATAGCATCCCTTTGGTCTGAATATGACTATAGTAAAGTACTGTGTAACACAATAAAAGAGCTGCCAGTCACACTTGGCGATATACAAAAAGAGGCAAGAGAAGATAATTTTATTATCGAAATTAAAAATAAACTGACGATGAGCAAACGGCAGAAGCTTTTTCAGTCTGTTGCGACACATTATTATATCGGGAGTGAGTAGTAATCCCAGCTACGCTACAAAAAAAAATCCTGAAGGATTTCCATAAGGGGCATCCCGGAGCGACACGCATGAAGGGCCTAATGAGATCTTATGTGTATTGGAAAAACATGGACAGGGACATAGAGACGAAGGTAAAGGCCTGTGCGGGCTGCGCGTCGGCAGCGAAAGCACCACCTATTCAGTACTGTCCATGGCCAAAGGCAGAGCAACCATGGTCCCGGATTCACATAGATTTTGCGGGGCCATTGGAAGGCTTCTACTATTTAATTATAGTCGACAGCTACTCAAAATGGCCAGAAGTTGTTAGATTTAAAAACCCAACAACGGTATGCGCGTTGCATGAACTGTTTGCCCGATTCGGAGTGGTGGACATTGTTGTATCGGACAACGGTACACAATTTACTTCACGAGAGTTCAAAGAATTTTGTGAAGACTTTCGAATTAAACATATCACCACTCCGACTTACCATCCGAGGTCAAACGGACAGGCAGAAAAATTTGTTGATACCTTGAAGAGAGCGTTGAAAAAATCGACGGGCACGCCGAGAGAAAAGGCACTCCAGCAGTTCGTTCAAGTGTATAGAATTACACCCAACGAGAACACACCAGTCCAGGTACCACCGGCGGAAGTAATGTTTGGAAGAAAAATAAAGTCGGTATTCGACAAACTTTTACCAAAACAGGTGAAACCGACCAACATTACGGCACCAAAGAAGAGTTACGAGGATGGAGAGAAGGTGTTCTTCCAGGAACATCATGGAAACAAAACCGTGTGGGAAGTGGGAAAGGTACAAAAAAGATTGGGGCGGATGGTGTACATTGTAGAGGGTCCTAGAGGCACCTGTAAAAAACACGTTAACCAAAGGCCCATCGGATCAGAGTGAGACCATCATGGAAGATCTATACGACGCATTTGAGCTGTCAACACCAAAAACGCCTCCGGAACAGAGACGTTCATCAAGAAAACGTAAAGTAACCGGGAGTTTCGAGGTGAATCCTAGGAAAAAGATATACCTTGAGATTCCGGGGAAATTAGTTTCAGAAGGGGGGTGTTGTGGGTCACCCTACCTACCCTTTAGTGATGACTAAATGGTAGCAACCGGCTACCATAAATACCGGCTTTTGCCGGGAGAACATTCGTACCACATTTTGGCACTAGCACTGCCAACACTGACTTGTGTATAATTTCTCTGTTCAATACAAATCGTTATTATTATCTCTAAACCTGTTGTTCTTTTATTTCATTGTATGTACCCCTAAACGGGTCCACAACAGAAAGATAATTTGCTTTCTAAACCGTGTTTTGGTTGCAAGCAATTGCATTGTTACAAAGATTGTCCATATAAAATGAAAAATAGTTTAATTGCGGTCGCATGTGACACAGTGCAGAGTTAAAAATAAAGTTTTAAAAAGTTTTATTAAAATTGCTAAAATTTACGAAGCTGAAAATATCAGAAAATTTGTGCAGGTAAAAATATTGAATAAAAATATTAAGTTACAAGTTGATTCCGACTCAGATCTGTTGATAATAAATTTTAAACCGTGGAAAAAAATGGAAAACCAATTTGATGAGAACGAGCAAAACAGCTAAAAGCGTCACAGGTGAACAAATAAAATTTGAAGGTGAGCTAATCTCTAACGTTTGATTAAAAGGAAAGACTTTGAAATTAAAAATGTTCGTATTAAACAACTCAAGCAATGTCCTTCGCACGGGCTGGATGGAGAAATTTCAATTATGGAATATGCCTATAAACTCTTTCTATGAAAATATTGAAACTGTAAAAACCGAAGCAGAAAGACTAAAGAAATAATTAAAAGAAAGCTTTTCGGAAGTTTTCTCTGGTGGACTGGGAAGATGCAAAAAATGACTGCCAAGTTTGAATTAAAACCAAATATTCAACCAGTTTTTTAAAAGAAAAGAAACGGGCCATTCGTGTCATTAAATCAGATTAACGAGGAATTATATACACTCGAAAAAATGGATACATTATCGAAAGTAGAGTACAGAAAGAGGGCTTCGCCTACAGTCTATGTAAAAAAAGTAAAGAGATCCGTATTTGTGCAGATTTCTCTACACAATTGAACCATGCACTAAAGGAGTACGACTATCTTCTGCCTAATCCAGAAGAGATATTCGCTAAACTCAATGTAGGAAAATGTTTTTCAAAGATTGATTGAAGTGATGCTTATCTACAAATACCTATAGACAAGGAGTGCCCAAAGCTACTTTGAATAGATACGCATAGGACTTTGGAAACTACTGGAAAATCCACTATCATCAATTTCCCAATGATGGTTAGACAGTGATGCCTGTATCTACATTATTTTAATTAAACATACTTTTGTGATTAAAGAATCTTTTTTAAATCTAAGCTGTTTTCTCCCATGTAGTATTTTCTGTGGGTTTTTAGTAGCATATATTCTAGCTTGATAGATTTTTGTTAAACAATTATTTTGCATTGGGCATTTCTCACTGTTTTAAAGTTACATTTACCTTATTATATTTTTCTTATTTCTGAATCATTGCTATTTCTTTTCTCATTATTATTATTATTAGTAGTAGTAGTAGTAGTAGTAGTATTATCATCATCATCATCATCATCATAATCATCATTTTATTTTATTATTATTAAACTAGCTTTACTTTATATAAAAAATAATAAATGGAGTGGTTGGATTTTGGGTGTATGTATATTGTATTCATGTTTTTAGCTTATATATATATATATATATATATATATATATATATATATATATATGAGAAAAGAGGATGAAGGTAATCCGACGTAATGGGAAATGTTAAAAGAAAATCTTCTCTAAAAACCTACACACCAAAAACATAGAGCCTCCCCCCTCCACTCCTCTTTCCCCACCCCTCCACTTTTTCACTCACAGCCATCCACATTATTTTTATTCCATGCCACCGACTTCCTTCAACCCGGGCCTCGGTCCGTTGCTCCCAGTAGTGGCTACTACTTCTTCTCATTAACCCATCATGTCAACCCAATATTTTCATGTACTTGTATGACGTTTTTCTTAAAATTATCATCCTGAGGAAGTCTTACAAATAAAGATGAAACGTTGATGAATACATAAAAAAACATCTTTTTGGTTTTTCCTTTTTCATGTCCCATATATATATATATATATATATATATATATATATATACTGGAAGACTAGCTATCTCAAGACGGATAAAGTTCATTCCCTGAATAGAACAGTTTTATACCACTGTTATATTCCCTTACAAAGAGTAAAATGAAATTATAATCATACTAAACTTTATGTTTAGAATACTTATTCGAATTTTGATCAAAATCCATTACATGATTTTGATTTTAGAAAATGTCTAAAGTTTAAAGCTTAAGCTTAAAGGGGTATTAAGAAGAAATTTAAATCTTGCTTAATTGATGTCTAATGATTCTGGATCAAATTTAATGCAAATCTGAAATATTTTGATTTTCAAATGGGAGGTTGTGACAATATTATACCTGCTAAAAACCGTTTAAAATGCACCAAAGAAACTGAAATTTGGGGAATATTTATTAATTGATGCCTGTCGTTTTTTTTTAATCAGATGTATCTTAATTTTGATGAAAGGTTTCCACCCCTCTTTTCCATCTTTGCATAAAACTAAATTAAAGTAAATATAGCCCATATTATCTACCCTTACTCCTTGCAGCTGTGTTGATAAGTTCATAATGATCGGTTAATTAGTATAGGACTTAATCCTGTACATACAAATATATAAACTATATATATATATATATATATATATATATATATATATATATATATATAGGCAGCAAGTCATTACCCAAGCAAACGTTGTTGAACGTCACGGAACTTTCTCGTTTGTATATCTTCTTCATGAGGTTCTCAACCCGTCGAGCTATCCTTCTGGTTTGAGGTGGCAATCCGTATAGTACTTCTCCGATTGTTCTTCATTCGACCATTTTTTTCGAGTGCTTTCGACTTTCTTAGTCGTCTTCAGGATTAGGTTTTTTAAAATAAGAAGACTTGAGTTAATGTTTTATAGGTATCGTTAAGGGCGAATGAAAGAAAGAAAGAAATATATATATATATATATATATATATATATATATAATATTTTTATCTAAAGAAACGTAATATATAAATTACATATCTAATCACAAACTCATTTTTACAATTTCTGACATAAACTGCCAGCGTACAGTGCAGAATGATACATCAACCCTGATTTCTTTATCCCTATTCCGTTCGTCTCGGTCAAATGTCATTTTAGCTACTGTCATCTCAACAAAGCCATAACATTAATTTATTCAGTTAGAAAGTTTGGTACTTATGCAGATTAGGACCCAAGCTAATCCTAATACTAACCCTAACCCTAACCGAGACCAAGTCGATTTTAGCTTGGGTCCTAATCTGTATAATTACCGAAAGTTGAATAAAAAATCTGATGATGAAAATATTAGATTAACCCTGATACTTAGTAATAATAGCAGTTATCTTCATTTCCAAAGTTGATTATTCCATTCAATAAATCTTGCGTCTGTCTGCACTAATTCTCTGAAGAAAACGCTATCTGTAAAAGTCTCCAAAATTAATAAAATATTTTAATTTAATCATATAAATATGTTTTGAGTTTATTTTGTTTTATCAAGTGAAAAAAAATTCTATTACTTCATAGTTACATTTTTTAATATAACATTGCTGAAAACGAAAATCTTTGCTTTTGAACATCAGTTTTCTACCAAAACTTCCTTTAAGTGCTTGTCCATTCACATCTTGTGTTGTCTCATTGTAAAAAGGGGGACATCACTTGTTTCATCCTCGTTTGAAGGTGGGTTAAAGTTAAGCAAACAACATACTGTATTTTAATAGACATTTAAATTAATAAACACTGAAAACGCCATTAAGATAGGATGATTGACTGATGTTTGGTTGAGTTTTTCAATTGGGTGAATTTATTTTTTTTCAGTAAAAACGCCACTATGGCTTTCATTGTCGCTCCCTAAAATAACTTAATTTTTAAGACGTTTTAAAAGTATTTCAACAAAGTCCAAATGTACAGAGTCGTGATCATTGTGATGCGATTTTATTTAACCAAAAATAAACGTTACAACAATGTTTTATTATTATTATTATTATTTGTACTCACTAGGAGTTCTCACACAGAGCATCGTGAGTGATTGCTCACCGACAACAAGTCTCCCCAGACTTCCAGTATTCTTCACCTCTTTTCGATAACGATGTGGTATCGCAACAGCCTCTTACCATTGATTACTCGCTGGTAATGACAATTGGTCTTCTCTGGGATTTGGGTGGCAATAAGCCTCCCCAAGGTCTCAGCATTCTCTGCACTTTTCCAGTGGAGGTCTGATTTGTGCTGTCCCTCCTCGGTCTTCTCATCCTCCTCGACCCTCTACAAATATGTTGCCTGGTGTCAGCCTAGGCCAGCACCAGTTAAAAAAATAAATAAATAAATAAAATAATATTTCTTTAAATTAATTTTTTTTTAAAAAAGTTTAATTTTTTTTTTAATTTTTTAATTTTTTAAATTATTATTATTATTATTATTATTATTATTATTATTATTATTATTATTATTATTATTTTACAAAAACAACGAAAATAAAGTTCACATTTGACTTAGGCATACAGCCCGGATCGTTTTGGTGGGGAGTGGGTTTTCGACGGTCAAACAAATTGTCGAAAAACTTTTGGACTTACCCTACGTTAGATACTCACACCAAAATACCACATTCACTCTATGGGTTGATCCTACTTAAAATCCCCAAATGGTTTGAATTAAATTTTATTTACAAAATGATAAATGAGCAGTTATGGGGAGTGGGACAACATAAGAAAAAAACGCCCTCAAACCAAAGATAAATAATGAACAAAATAAAATTATAAGTATGATGCAGGTTAGTTAGGCCCTCTCAACCCTCGGCTAAGTGTAAGACTGTCCACTGTTTTTCGGGTGATCCGAAAACAAGCAGAACGGTCTCTGATTGGGAGTGGCAGCTAATTGGGACGTCAAAAATAAAGTAAATCGGAATGGAATGTCAGAATGGATGGTGTCCTCCAAGTTATAAGACAACAGGGGTGACTGGGAGCAAAATAAATTGTGGTGAGTGGATCAAATATAGTGCACCGTTTTTAAATCCAGTCGTACTCGTTCGTTACTTAAAAAAATGTTGGGATTAAATATCCCTGGAAGAAAGTTCAATTCTCGCACGTGAGAATGCAATAATAATTATGAAGTGCAAAATAGAAACAGAGCAACAGATTTTGTGAGAAGGAACGCAACAACAATCGTATATAAGTTTAACCCCATTTTACTTGTGAGAAAACATGAGGGCAAATATATACAACAAATGGTGAGTTCAAAGTTCAGAGGAGGAAGTTAATTTAGGTTTGCGAAAATGTGCTTCGCGAACTTATCTTGTGGGAGTTCTGGTAACAGGTTGCACGTGCGCCCGCCTCCAATTCTGGCTCTTGTCGAGATGTAGTCACTTCAGTCCAAGATGGTTGGTAACAGAAAGGAGTAGGGGCTCTCTGCGACTGCCGTCGTGGGCTTTGTCTCAGAAGCATCCAGCCGCGGTCCTACCAGGTTCAAAAGGTGGGTCGAAAAGAGGCCGGGACACAGCGTGCAAGCGTTTTTATGGGCTGACTCACGTGACCCCTAAGGATGTAGGGGTTGGGATGCTTGACAGCCAATGCGTGAAACCCTTAAGGGACAAGGCTGCAGCCAGTCAGTGAGGGGGACGTTAATAAATTCCAATGAAAACAAACAAATAAAAAACAAACAGTGTCTTAACTGATCTACTCGACTTTCAAGATCACGGCTAGATTCGTTACACACTTACTGACAAATTTTATCGTTTGTCAGATGAATCCAAAATCGCTGATGTAACGGCAGTAATCCAATTTACCTTTTCGTTTCTCGGTATGAGTTATTTCCCTTGAAATAAAAAGACAAAAGGTTTTTTTTGTTATAAAACAATCGTTTGATTTTTCGTTGATTTCTTTCACAAATGAACAAACACTTTCCGAATCATTGTGTGACTGTTCCCCTTCAGATTAGTCTGCGTGTCTCTCCTTTGCTGTCATCCATTGTCCCTTCTTTAAAATAACAACTGCTTGCGTGGATTGACGTCAGTTTGTTGACGGAATTACATTCAACCTATTTTATCACCAACATTCCCAAAAGGAATATTTTATTCTGTTGCCAATTGTTTTCAAACTACTGACTCCACGGGCAAAGGAATGTTTCTGCTTTGTCATTTCTCTCGGAAATATTTTTCGTTCTCTTGTAGTTTTATTTTGATCTTAAATTATGATTATTTTCCAAATATGCTTTCTGAGCCGATCTGACGTCATCCAAGTTTCAAATCCGTGTCCTGTGCGTCATAATGTTACTGCATACAAGTGTGATCGACTGACAGATGGGCATAATTTTAGTTATAGAGTATGATGTTCACAATTAAAAATTATTTTATTAATTAATAAATATTTCTTTCAAAGATGAACGATATAAATAAGATTTTAGAATAATCACAGAAAGAAACCTCCATTATAAAACTAATAAAACAAATTCTAGAAAACGATGGAATCAGCCAAGTTATACTTGCCGTAGCACATGAAAAAGTATCATCATCATCATCATCATCATCATCATCATCATCTACTTGCCGTGACACACGAAAAAGTATCATCATCATATTTATTATCATCATCATATTCATCATCATCATATACTTTCCATGGCACATGAAAAAGTATCATCATCATATTTATTATCATCATCATATTCATCATCGTCATATACTTTCCATGGCACATGAAGAAGTATCATCATCATATTTATCATCATCATATTTATCATCATCATCATATTCATCATCATCATCTACTTGCCGTGGCAAATGAAAAAGTATCATAATCATCATCATCATCATCTACTTGTCGTGGCACATGAAAAAGTATCATCATCATATTCATCATCATCATTATATACTTTCCATGGCACATTAAAAAATATCATCATCATCATCATCATCATCATCATCATATTCATCATCACATACTTGCCGTGGCACATGAAAAAGTATCATCATCATCATCATATATTTGTCATGTCACATGAAAAAGTATCCTCATCAAGAATAAAACTGGCACCGACCCAAACTCGAACGATATCCTAGTGAAATCAAAATCTGTCGCAAATCATACGGGAACCGATTAAACATTCTTATTCTTCCGAAGAACCCCACAAACAACACATGATGAATTGCATTTATATTGGGGTCCGTCATTTGCATGGGTGACAAAAAGACATAGACAAGGGTTTCTTCACCGAACTCTGATGCTCACAACAGGAAAAGCACACTGATTGTGTCCGTTTTCTCTTTGACATTTGATTGACAGAACATCGCAAATTGAAATGTAATCTATAAAAGTGTAAAGTACTTAAACAAAAATTCAATACTAATATGATGGATGTGTCCCTGTCGGTTTCTGTGTCCGCTACATATTTTTTGTCTGTAAAAAATAGAGACTTGAAATTTTGTCACAATCATCAGCTACGTAAAATGTTGTCACTAGCTATGCAGATAGTTATAAGGGACGAGGCCATATTTATATTTCTTCATATAAAGAAGTACCCAAAAGAGAGCATAAAACTCCACTGAATTTGATTTACCTTTGATTATGATGTGGTTTAAACCATAAGTTTCAGTTAAAAAAGGACACATCCTGCACTCTATAATTTTTTCCTGAAGTCAGACCTTGAAACGGATCACAGACAAACAACTGAAGCCAAATGTGTAGACAAGTGTACCACAATGCATTTTGGGTGAGAAACTCCAGCATTCACATACGTCCTTCAAGAAGTAAATATAAACAAGCCGCGCGTGCGTGGTCCCCCTCTGAATGTGACTCGATGTGGCGAGTATAAAATGCAATCAATTTGGGCATTTTTGAACCCCCTTTGACCCCCTGGGAGTGCGAACCAGAATTTTTCTGAGGTCAAGGACGCTCATTTTATATCCAGAAGAATTGCCTCTACATTTTGGCCAAGTTTCAGAAAAATTGAATGGATGGATCAAACGTTATGTGAGAAAAGAGTCATATTTTGCCATTTTGGGGACTTTTGACCCCCTGGGGGCGCGAACCAGATTTTTTCCAAGATCAGCGATACTTATTTTCTATTAGGAACAATTGCCTCCACATTTTGGCCAAGTTTCAGAGAAATTGAATGGCTGGATGAAAAGTTATGGGGCAAAAAATGACATTTTTTGCCATTTCGGAGCCTTTTGACCCCCTGGGGGGCTAACCAGATTTTTTCTCAAAAATCGGAGAATGTCACTTTCTAACCTGACCAAAGTTACAACTTCATGCAAAATTTCAGAGAAATTCAATGGATGGTTGCGGAGAAAAATCCGGACGGACGGACGGACGGATGGACGGACGGACGGACGGACATGCCTCAAAACATAAGTCCCTCAATTTTATAAATCGGGGGACTAAAAAGGTGAATATCTTCTGAACGTTACCTGTCAGCAGCGATTTGCGTTGGACAAAATACATCTCTAAAATTGTCAAGATGATCGAGGATGTCTTGGTATCACACAGTAAGACCTTTGTTTGCCACTCTCCAGCCATCTATTTAAAACTATGGTGCGACCACATTTACAGTTCACATCATCAATCTGGAACCTCTATCTTGCTCAAAACATTGACCGTCTAGAAACCGTTTATGGACGTGTAACGAAGCAACTACCCTCCATCAAACACTTGCCATACTCTGAACGCATGGTTTCCCTGGGCTTGGATTCACCAAAGCTCCGACTACTAGAAACTGACTTAGTAAACACATGCAAAATTACTAACCATTTCTCCAATAACAACCCTGATTTCCTTTTCGATTTCCATGTGTCTAACACGCATGGAAATACCTATAAAGTCAGAAAACGGTTCTGCTCTGATGACTTTCGAAAAAACATTTGTTCATGCTCAGAATTGCTATAGTATAGGACAGACTGCGTATATCAGTTGTTGGCTGTTGAGACATTGCATTTTTTAATTGTATAATTAATGTAATTGCTCATTTTTAGAGAGTGGAAAGTGGTCCTTGGGTTTACTTTCGGCACTCACGTAGCTCTCGCTTCCCGTATTTTGTCCTTTAGTCCTCACATTCCATGAGCGATGTTTCTTACAAAGGGGGAAGAATTATTGTTTTTTGGGGTCGGAATCTATCCATTTAGCACGTATCGTTGGATAGTTTTTGACCTTGAAGTAGTATTATTTTTTAATTTTTCTTTACCTCATGATTTGTCTGGAGCAATTTTCATTAAATTTTCATTAAATTTTCATTAAAGAAAAACTAAAAAAAACTGCTATACTTCCCGAAATTCGCCCAAACTAAACCTGATGTGCACATGTATAGACTTATACACTGTTCATTTCCATGATAATTGTGCACTATTCTATGCACTATACATGCACCTTTCATGAATTGTGCACTATTCAATGCACTATACATGCACCTTTCATGAATTGTGCACTATCATATGCACTATACATGCACCTTTCATGAATTGTGCACTATCATATGCACTATACATGCACCTTTCATGAATTGTGCACTATCCTATGCACTATACATGCACCTTTCATGAATTGTGCACTATCCTATGCACTATACATGCACCTTTCATGAATTGTGCACTATCCTATGCACTATACATGCACCTTTCATATAATATTTTAATTTTTTATTATATATATATATATATATATATTATAAAATGCTAACTCCTGGTCACAAACACCAACAACATAAATACTAAGAAATTGACCTGGCATAGACCAACAAAGTAAGGCAAATCAGAAAACTAAATGAAGAAACTTTCTAAAGCAGATGGTTCATAGTCTGAATATGAATATTTATATAATAAAAAAACATCTTGATATCGAATTTTGTTGAGTGGACAGTTTTTCTCCTGATAGATCAAACCGGATTATGGGTGGCTTAACATTGTTATCCCGACTTGTATTACCCTTTACTCACTGGCGCCATATTAGGAGATATCAATATAACATAGCCATATTAGGAGATATCAATATAACATAGCTTCGGATTCACTAGCTTCTGTCTGCTAGCTGATCATATAACAGAATGGTCCCTTATGGGACTAAATTCGGAAATGAGGAAATAAATTAAAAGTACGATTAATAAGATTTGGAGATAGACTGATAAATCGATTGATAAACAGATGCGTGGGTGTATATAATATAGTCATCTACATCTACGTATTACCAGTGTGTCTATATAATATAGTCATCCACATCTACGTATTACCAGTGTGTCTATATAATATAGTCATCTACATCTACGTATTACCAGTGTGTCTATATAATATAGTCATCTACATCTACGTATTACCAGTGTGTCTATATAATATAGTCATCTACATCTACGTATTTCCAGTGTGTCTATATAATATAGTCATCTACATCTACGTATTACCAGTGTGTCTATATAATATAGTCATCTACATCTACGTATTACCAGTGTGTCTATATAATATAGTCATCTACATCTACATTACCAGTGTGTCTATATAATATAGTCATCTACATCTACGTATTACCAGTGTGTCTATATAATATAGTCATCCACATCTACGTATTTCAAGTGTGTCTATATAATATAGTCATCCACATCTACGTATTACCAGTGTGTCTATATAATATAGTCATCCACATCTACATATTACCAGTGTGTCTAGATGTAGCAAGCATATCTATGCTGAGATTCGAAACCCAAACTCATCACGTTCAAATATGATCAGCAGCCAAGTGCCTTATCAACAGCACCAACTAGCTCGGCACTAACAACAGCTACATCTATTTTCTTAGTTTACATCATTTTTACCACGCTACCTTCCCTTTCGCCCCCAATAAGTGGTCAGCCATACCTTTTGTTTATTTAATGAATTTATTTAGTTACCTTAACTTGATTTAATAATGTGTTCCACAAAGTATTACTCTATTAGAAAAATGGTAATTGTCTGGTAGTTTAAGGTTTTCTATAAGCATGTTATAGAATAAAATGTTAAAAACGTTTTTCAGGGAGCCATTGCTATCCTGCTTAACTATAATTACATCCTTATACCCCGAATTTAAAAAAGGCATTATTATAGTAACGAGCATTGCTTTCAAAATGTGTCAATTAAAAATAATTTACTTAACTTTAAATCTGAAATTATCACATCTTGTCATCACAAAACAAACCACAATTTAAAGTAAATTCAGGTTAGTTCTGAGTTCTATGAATTTTTCCAGACACGAAATATGGAAATGTAATTGTCTGGTAGTTTAAGATTTTTAATTTTTTCTTGTGATATCATTTACAGTGTAAGGAAAGAGAAAGATTAAAGTAACTTTGTTTCTCGTTTCGGAATTTTTTAGATAGAGATTGATCATTTGTAGTATTCAGATTACGATTGTTATCTTGGTTGTTGTATTCAAAAACAGTATTCAACACAATCATTTTTATTGTTTCATTATTTTATATAAGATTATTTATTTAAAATTAATATACATATATATGTATATATATATATATATATATATAAGACAAACGTTATTGAATAACATGAGATGCTCTTGCTTAATAAATCTTTTTTTATAATTTTTTGATTTTTCGGATGGTCTATCGAGTATTTATTTAGCTGACAACTTTTGTAATTTTGAATTTGTCACACGCTTTCCACATCATGACGTCGTGCATACGGCGTCTCATCACCAATGCATACATTTAAAAAGCCATACATTGCCGCACCGTTCGCCGAACTCAGCAGATATGAACTGAACAGACTAATAACCTACCTGAAGATGATTGAATGAATCAATCGAAAGTACTCGCAAAGAATGGAACAGAAAATCTACGGATCCTACATACAACAATTTGACAAAAATACTCGATGCACCATCAGAAAAATCGAAAAAATAAAGAAAAGACTTATTAAACAGAACCATTCCATGTTGTTCAATAACGTTTGTCTTAATGAGAATATGCTGTCTAAATACACACAATATATATATATATATATATATATATATATATATATATATATATATATATATATATATATATATGAGTTTGCCGTTTTCAAGAGCCCTGTTCACACTACATAGAAGACTTGAAGAAGGGAATGGTTCTCGAAAATTTCCTACAGACTATAAAAAAACAGAAATTGGGATTTATTTTATTTTGCTTCTAAAATCGTCCAATAAATTCGGCACGAAACTGCAAGTTGCACGTTTATTTTCTTTAATTCATTCTCAGTTTTTATTCACTATTATTATACATTTTTTCTTCCACTTGTGCGCTTATGATTTTCCGTTTACTCATTATACAAATATACATATAAATATGCATATATATATATATATATATAAATTATTCAAGTTTTAATATATTAACATAATGAACACAAAACCAATATTCTTTCAAAAGTGCTCACTAAAAAATAGAGTTTTTATAAAATTAAATAAACATTGGTGGGACAGTCAACACTAATTAATTCATGGTTCAACGCATATGCGTCTTCTTAAGACTGTCTTGGGAAGACACAAATTAATTAGTGCTAACTGTCCCACTAATGTTTATTTAATTATATATAGATATATATATATTAAAAAAAAAATAATCTGCGTTGTGCAAGGTTTTCTAAATATTTTATAAAAAAATATCTTCGTTATTATTGCCACCCACCCAGCGCTTCAAATTGTGTGACTTTTCAAAGTATCCTTACACGCCGACCACGTGACACACAACCATATAAACACTTTCCTCTCTTCGTCATAACACCTAGACGGATTTTCAACTTGGCCACGAGAATGTCTCAACCAAGAGGAAAAAAGAAAAGAAAGAGAAAAAGAAGAAATATTCTTCTGAAGATCGTAGATTTACCGAAAGTACTCAAGTTCATAAAAAAATGTTTTTAAGATGAATAAATAATTTATTTTTAAAAACAAATAATCTGCATTGTGCAAGGTTTTCTAAATATTTTATTAAAAAAATATCTTCGTTATATATATATATATATATATATATATATATATATATATATATATATATATATGATTATGTTTTCTTTTCTTTTTTTATTAAAAGTCATAATAGACTTATTGATATCAATAAGAAATGTTGGAAAAGGCATCGTGCATAATGTATTTCCAAAAATTTTAATTATAATATCATTTCTTTTTCCTGCCTTTTTTTAATTGATAAAATTATTATTATTTATTTCCAGATAAAATTATTCTAAAATCAAACAATTTTTCCTGGTTTAATAAATAAAAATAGAAAAAAAATGTTGTTGTACATATTAATATACATATACAATATATATACATATATATATTCAATTGTCTGTCTCTTATAATTGTTCCTGCTGTTTTTCAACTGACTTCATAATAACCTCTTCTCAGAATATTGTATCTTTCTCATTAAAGAATTGCTCCAGGTGTCTTTTGCAGTCTTCCAGGAAATTGGAATTCTCTCGATTCTCATCTTTAGAGAACTCCCTGGGGACGCGGACAGGAAGTCATTTCTAAGTGCAATATCAGTGAGATTTAGTGGACGAGTAAAAACTTCCACTCCTGCTTATAACAAATTTTGCCCTGTCACTAAAGAAACACGATCGCGGAGAATCCGAGCAGAATTGTATTTCTGCTAAACTAATTTTAGACAATATTATTTTTATTTTGCTGCTGCTGCTGCTTCGTTTTATTGGAAGCAGCACAGATTCAAGTCGATCATTATTTACACGCGTCCACGAACGTCTATAAGTAGCTTCGTCTGTCACACTTTAGTTTGAAATAACATTTTGCTCACTAAACGCGCAGATTGAATGGACTCGTCTTATTCTAGATGCGACCGGGGACCGCTTGTGAATTTGATATTCCCTATAAACTTCCATGTGCCTAGCATCCGGCGGAATTTTCATGGAAAGAGCTTTTTTGCAAGGGCTTTCCATCTGTGGAACACATTGCTGTAGGATTACTTCCCTGTTGATTACAACTTTGTCGTCTTCAAATCCAATGTCAAAAAATCATTGTCCCATAAGTAATAATCAGTTTATACCATTGATCAATATTAGTACTCCCATAGTGTTCTTCATCTTTCGTCTGGAAATCATTTCCGTCTCATTAACCCTTATTGAGTTGATCATGACCTTGATACGTGGTGACTCAAATGGTAAAAACATAATTTTAAAATAAGTTCAAGTTTTAATACATTACACGAGTGATTGTGTCGCCATTTTCTTTAAAACCAAAAACAACAACAGGAAAACTACAAGTTTCCGTTTATATAAATACTTAATTGATTAATCTCAGAATAGTGACCCTTAAATTGGACTCCAATAGGGGGGGGGGGGTAGGAGTGGTGAAGAAAAGTAAATATATGTATGGTATCTAAAATTTCCACTAAGAGACCGCATGTCGACTCTGCAAACAGTTCTGACAATGAATATCTTTCTGGCAACGAAACGGTTATTACTTCTCAAAATTACCCAACTTATATATTAGAATCTATTGAACAGACTGCAATAACGAAACTATCCCCTTTTAGGATAGAAAAATCTTTATCCAAATTAAAGCCTACCTTAATTTTTTTAAAATACTAAATAATACGTTATTAGTTGAAATCTCCAAAAAGTCTGAAACCAAACAAATATTAAAATGGACCAAATTTGATGAACAAAATATAAAAGCTTACCCACATAAATGGCGAAATTCATCTAAAGGAGTTGTGTGAAGTCCTGAACTTTCATCCTCTTCTCTAGATGAAATAATAACAAACTTAAAAGACCAAAATGTGACGCCAAAAGAATCGCGATTAAAGAAAAAAATGAAAACGTAATCAGCACAAATTTACATATATTTTTACTTTTAATACACCAAAAACACCAATACATATATTTTTACTTTTGATACACCAAAAACACCAATACATATATTTTTACTTTTGATACACCAAAAACACCAATACATATATTTTTACTTTTGATACACCAAAAACACCAATACATATATTTTTACTTTTGATACACCAAAAACACCAATACATATATTTTTACTTTTGATACACCAAAAACACCAATACATATATTTTTACTTTTAATACACCAAAAACACCAATACATATATTTTTACTTTTGATACACCAAAAACACCAATACATATATTTTTACTTTTGATACACTAAAAACACCAATACATACATTTTTACTTTTAATACACCAAAAACACCAATTTACATATATTTTTACTTTTGATACACCAAAAACACCAATACATATATTTTTACTTTTGATACACCAAAAACACCAAAACATATATTTTTACTTTTGATACACCAAAAACACCAATACATATATTTTTACTTTTGATACACCAAAAACACCAATACATATATTTTTACTTTTGATACACTAAAAACACCAATACATATATTTTTACTTTTAATACACCAAAAACACCAATTTACGTATATTTTTACTTTTGATACACCAAAAACACCAATACATATATTTTTACTTTTGATACACCAAAAACACCAAAACATATATTTTTACTTTTGATAAACCAAAAACACCAATACATATATTTTTACTTTTGATACACCAAAAACACCAATACATATATTTTTACTTTTGATACACCAAAAACACCAATACATATATTTTTACTTTTAATACACCAAAAACACCAATACATATATTTTTACTTTTGATACACCAAAAACACCAATACATATATTTTTACTTTTGATACACCAAAAACACCAATACATATATTTTTACTTTTGATACACCAAAAACACCAAAACATATATTTTTACTTTTGATACACCAAAAACACCAAAACATATATTTTTACTTTTGATACACCAAAAACACCAATACATATATTTTTACTTTTGATACACCAAAAACACCAATACATATATTTTTACTTTTGATACACCAAAAACACCAATACATATATTTTTACTTTTGATACACCAAAAACACCAATACATATATTTTTACTTTTGATACACCAAAAACACCAATACATATATTTTTACTTTTGATACACCAAAAACACCAATACATATATTTTTACTTTTGATACACCAAAAACACCAATACATATATTTTTACTTTTGATACACCAAAAACACCAATACATATATTTTTACTTTTGATACACCAAAAACACAAATACATATATTTTTACTTTTGATAAACCAAAAACACCAATACATATATTTTTACTTTTGATACACCAAAAACACCAATACATATATTTTTACTTTTGATACACCAAAAACACCAATACATGTATTTTTACTTTTGATACACCAAAAACACCAATACATATATTTTTACTTTTGATACACCAAAAACACCAATACATATATTTTTACTTTTGATACACCAAAAACACCAATACATATATTTTTACTTTTGATACACCAAAAACACCAATACATATATTTTTACTTTTGATACACCAAAAACACCAATACATATATTTTTACTTTTGATACACCAAAAACACCAATACATATATTTTTACTTTTGATACACCAAAAACACCAATACATATATTTTTACTTTTGATACACCAAAAACACCAATACATATATTTTTACTTTTGATACACCAAAAACACCAATACATATATTTTTACTTTTGATACACCAAAAACACCAATACATATATTTTTACTTTTGATACACCAAAAACACCAATACATATATTTTTACTTTTGATACACCAAAAACACCAATACATATATTTTTACTTTTGATACACCAAAAACACCAATACATATATTTTTACTTTTGATACACCAAAAACACCAATACATATATTTTTACTTTTGATACACCAAAAACACCAATACATATATTTTTACTTTTGATACACCAAAAACACCAATACATATATTTTTACTTTTGATACACCAAAAACACAAATACATATATTTTTACTTTTGATAAACCAAAAACACCAATACATATATTTTTACTTTTGATACACCAAAAACACCAAAACATATATTTTTACTTTTAATACACCAAAAACACCAATACATATATTTTTACTTTTGATACACCAAAAACACCAATACATATATTTTTACTTTTGATACACCAAAAACACCAATACATATATTTTTACTTTTGATACACCAAAAACACCAATACATATATTTTTACTTTTGATACACCAAAAACACCAATACATATATTTTTACTTTTGATACACCAAAAACACCAATACATATATTTTTACTTTTGATACACCAAAAACACCAATACATATATTTTTACTTTTGATACACCAAAAACACCAATACATATATTTTTACTTTTGATACACCAAAAACACCAATACATATATTTTTACTTTTGATACACCAAAAACACCAATACATATATTTTTACTTTTGATACACCAAAAACACCAATACATATATTTTTACTTTTGATACACCAAAAACACCAATACATATATTTTTACTTTTGATACACCAAAAACACAAATACATATATTTTTACTTTTGATACACCAAAAACACCAATACATATATTTTTACTTTTAATACACCAAAAACACCAATACATATATTTTTACTTTTGATACACCAAAAACACCAATACATATATTTTTACTTTTGATACACCAAAAACACCAATACATATATTTTTACTTTTGATACACCAAAAACACCAATACATATATTTTTACTTTTGATACACCAAAAACACCAATACATATATTTTTACTTTTGATACACCAAAAACACCAATACATATATTTTTACTTTTGATACACCAAAAACACCAATACATATATTTTTACTTTTGATACACCAAAAACACCAATACATATATTTTTACTTTTGATACACCAAAAACACCAATACATATATTTTTACTTTTGATACACCAAAAACACCAATACATATATTTTTACTTTTGATACACCAAAAACACCAATACATATATTTTTACTTTTGATACACCAAAAACACCAATACATATATTTTTACTTTTGATACACCAAAAACACCAATACATATATTTTTACTTTTGATACACCAAAAACACCAATACATATATTTTTACTTTTAATACACCAAAAACACAAATACATATATTTTTACTTTTGATAAACCAAAAACACCAATACATATATTTTTACTTTTGATACACCAAAAACACCAATACATATATTTTTACTTTTCATACACCAAAAACACCAATACATATATTTTTACTTTTGATACACCAAAAACACCAATACATATATTTTTACTTTTGATACACCAAAAACACCAATACATATATTTTTACTTTTGATACACCAAAAACACCAATACATATATTTTTACTTTTGATACACCAAAAACACCAATACATATATTTTTACTTTTGATACACCAAAAACACCAATACATATATTTTTACTTTTGATACACCAAAAACACCAATACATATATTTTTACTTTTGATACACCAAAAACACCAATACATATATTTTTACTTTTGATACACCAAAAACACCAATACATATATTTTTACTTTTGATACACCAAAAACACCAATACATATATTTTTACTTTTGATACACCAAAAACACCAATACATATATTTTTACTTTTGATACACCAAAAACACCAATACATATATTTTTACTTTTGATACACCAAAAACACCAATACATATATTTTTACTTTTGATACACCAAAAACACCAATACATATATTTTTACTTTTGATACACCAAAAACACCAATACATATATTTTTACTTTTGATACACCAAAAACACCAATACATATATTTTTACTTTTGATACACCAAAAACACCAATACATATATTTTTACTTTTGATACACCAAAAACACCAATACATATATTTTTACTTTTGATACACCAAAAACACCAATACATATATTTTTACTTTTGATACACCAAAAACACCAATACATATATTTTTACTTTTGATACACCAAAAACACCAATACATATATTTTTACTTTTGATACACCAAAAACACCAATACATATATTTTTACTTTTGATACACCAAAAACACCAATACATATATTTTTACTTTTGATACACCAAAAACACCAATACATATATTTTTACTTTTGATACACCAAAAACACAAATACATATATTTTTACTTTTGATACACCAAAAACACCAATACATATATTTTTACTTTTGATACACCAAAAACACCAATACATATATTTTTACTTTTGATACACCAAAAACACCAATACATATATTTTTACTTTTGATACACCAAAAACACAAATACATATATTTTTACTTTTGATACACCAAAAACACCAATACATATATTTTTACTTTTGATACACCAAAAACACCAATACATATATTTTTACTTTTGATACACCAAAAACACCAATACATATATTTTTACTTTTGATACACCAAAAACACCAATACATATATTTTTACTTTTGATACACCAAAAACACCAATACATATATTTTTACTTTTGATACACCAAAAACACCAATACATATATTTTTACTTTTAATACACCAAAAACACCATCCAAAATAAAAATTGGATATACCATAGAAAAAGTCGAAATCTACATCCCAAATCTCCTAAGGTGTTCAAACTGTCAAAGGTTTGGACATCATAAATAAAAATGCAGCAGACCTTCCATGTGCAAAAGATGTGGCGAAAGATGGACGGAGCATGTGAATTGCACCAAACTACAGAAATGTGCAAACTGCAAGCAAAATCATTCTGCTGACTCAAAAGAGTGTGAAATATGGAAGAAAGAATAGAAGATATCTCAAATAAAATACGCAAAAAATATTATTTTCACAGAAGCAAGGAAAATAATGGAGCATTCCATTCTGGCCACATGTGGGGGTGAGTACTTCCAGACTTTCTTAGAAAGCATTCGTGCACCCCAAACTGATACGCAATAAAACCTATTGACCTCCAAATAGAATCAATAATATAAGAAACTAACATCCACCTCAAGAATATACATGATAGCATCAAACCAAACCGTGGAAAATAAACCAACCTAAAGTCGACCTGGAAATGAATAAACTATCACACATCTTCTCATTTTTCAGGAAAAACTAAATAAACTCCTAGATTATCATCCCAAATATACTGCTATATTTACAGGCGGATCTAAGGACAAGAATACAATAGGATGTGCAGCTGTACATGAGAACCAAATTATCAACAACATCTTCGTAAAGAAACATTTATTTTTAGTGAGGAATACAATGCTATAAACTTAGCATTCGATATCATCTCACAAAGTAAAAGGAAAAACTTCATTTTTTCTGACTCCTTATCGATATTAACAACATTAAAAATATTAACAACATTGAAACTATCATGTAGAATCACATCATTGTCAGACACCAAAGAGATTATATTTTGTTGGATCCCAAGTCATATAGGAATCCTAGGTAATAATTAGGCTGACATAGCAGCCAAAACTGTCCGAAAAGAGCACCTCAACAACAAATTTAAAGTTCAATACACAGAGGTCAATATAAACATACATGCATATATCTGCAAGAAATGGCAATTTGGATGGTACTGTAATACATCCAATAAATTGTTGACAATACAACCTGGTCTAGGAGAATTGAGACAGAGCTGTAGGAAGTCACAAAGACTTGCTTGAGCAGACGGAGCCACCATGAGGTGCGACTTTTCAAAAGTGTGTCGATTTTGCTCCCATGCAACAAAAATACTACAATGTTGGTACTATGAAGAAATTATTAAGTGACAGAGTAGAAATCATGATGTCCTTTTTGAAGATAGTGGGTTCATACCTTAAAATCTAATATCTGTAAGTCCAATAAACCAAACTGCCCTCAGGATTGAAAATAAAATTAATCAATTGCAGACTGTTTACTCACAAAATACACACATAAATAATAAATAAATAAATAATAAATAATAAATAAATAATAAATAAATAAATAAATAAATAATAATTTATTTATTATTTATTAATTATTTATGTGTTATTCATTTATTATTTATTTATTATTAATTTATTATTTATTTATTATTTATGTGTTATTTATTTAACACATAAATAATAAATAAATAAATAATAAATAAATAAATAAATAACACATAATAAATAAATAATAAATAAATAAATAATAAATAAATAAATAACACATAAATAATAAATTGGTCAGCAAAAAATTTATATACAAGACTGAATTTGTTAAATGTTTAAAAATATTATGAACCTCAAGCATGAAATCCTTTTACCAAAATAAATGGAGTCGGCATTAAATAACCTAAAAGGGTTGATATGCCATAAGACAAAACAAAACTGTTGTGATGGGATACCGGACTCTCCTCAGTCACTAAATAAGTGAACTAGTCTGGACAATAAATACAACTACGAACAGTAGTATGTGGGATTCGATTGTATTCTGTTAAATCCTATTGAATTACCTGTAGTTACTATTGTTTGTACAAGATATGTACGTTAGAATAAACCGTACTATTTTAAGACCTTTACACTCTGGTTATTTTCTTATTTATAATTACTTACTAAGTTATATCAAAAACAAACAAAATCCCCACTCCAGGATTGGTCTAAGGCTGTGAAAAAGAGCGCCTCTTCCTGCCTTGTGCCACAATTTTTTTTTTTTTGAAATGCAATGATATTCTCAGTGTTTATAATTATTGGATTACCCACGTCAAGTTTGAACAATTTAAAAAGTAATAGTTTTTTTTTCATGGTGGGGTGATTGTAAAGAAATACTAAAGATGTTACAGAAATCCATCAATCAAGGGAGGCGCGAGTGCGCTCTATCCCTTAATAGACTTCAAAAACGGCCTATGCTGGAAATCTCATTTCTTTGATCAATCATAACTCAAAAACCAATAAACCAAATTAGTTAAAACTTTGCACAACATTTTGTTTTGATAGGTTCTATAAGTGTGTAGAATTTCAGCATCATTAGTCAAGGCAACCCAGAGATCCAGAAAGGTCAGGCATGATTTTGTGTTATCCGTGTGTATGTACGTACATATGTGCCACCCTGTATCTCATCAACTATTTGATGGATTCAGCTGATTTTTGGCAGAGATAGAGATCTAGTGTCTAGTTGATTGCATTTTAATTTCAGTCTACCATATACCTTAGTTTTCCAGAAAATTCCAAAAAACCTTAAAAATGACCATTGTATTGAGGCATAGCCTTTACAAAAGTAGTGACATTCCATGATAAATGCCAGTATACTGAAATCATATGCCCTTAATAGAGTTAAGATGAAAATTCATATACACTAAATGTACAAAAGCAAGGAAATTCCCAAATTTTTACACTTTTATTGTCATTAAGGGTATGCGAGCACAACAGGGCTATGTATTTTACTGGTAGGATTTTTTTCTTCAGCGCACCTCACACACTTCATCCGCTTATGCATAGAAATTTATACTGTAGTGATGTGATAATGAAATTGTTTGGTTGATATGTAGTCATACCCTTAATTAATGACAATAAAAGTATAAAAATTGGGGAATTTCCTTGCTTTTGTACATTTAGTGTATATGAATTTTCATCTTAACCCTATTAAGGGCATATGATTTCAGTATACTGGCATTTATCATGGAATAGTCTTAGAGTTAATAAATATTGGAATACCTTCACCAGAAAATTTAGCGATATAATAAATAAAACAGGATATTTTTGATGACAGTATAGTTGTAAAGAAACATCGATATTTCTCTAGCCAGGGATCCATATTGGCCCGAATGTTTCCAATTGCGATTTACAGAAAAGACCATAAATGGCCGACCCATCGCCGAACAATCAATTAGTACTGACATTAAATGAAACAACTTTTTTCATTTTTCCCTGACTTAAGGTTAAAGTCAATTACCCTCATCTCCATGTTAAGAATTGGTTTAATAATTTTCTTCAAATTATTGAATGAATCAACTTTATTTATTTCATTCTCATGAAACATTATTGATTTGAGGGGCTAAAAAGATTTTTAACCCAAACCCTTACCCTAATTCACATTACTCGTACTAGCCTCTACAGGTAATGCCTTGTTTCAGTTGGAAAAAGAATATTCCTACATTTTTATTTATTGGTAAAATATGATGAGTTCTAAAAGATATAGTTTTACTAAAAGAGTGCATTCCTGCAAATTGGGGTTTGGCAAAATACGGCTAGTTCTTCGAGAGAATGAACAACTGCTGTCAGCACAGTTAAATTCATTTTAGTCTTGCAGTCATATGGTCTAGTGTTGTATACTTTTGTAACTTTCGAATTGTAAACTGCTTCGACCATTTCTGGTTTGTTCCATAAATCTCAATCAGAAACATTCAGGCCGATATGGATCTCCAAATTCAAAAAATTGTTGCAGTAAAAATGAAGAAATCGCAACCACAAAAGGTATTTTTTTATATATAGCTTTCCATTTATTGCAAGTAGAATGTCGACATTCTCTTTATAATTATAGTCAATTCCTCAAAAGACAGAGCGTCCACTCACTTGAATCGTCAAGTCTTCTCTGATGTTTGTTCCAGATCTTCTCTTGATCGATGACGTAACTCTGAAATTGTTTTTAATCATAGCCTCTATTCAGTTTTGAGAGACAATGGATAACCCCTGTAAGGGTGGTTGTGCATGCAATTGCGAAGCAAGGGTTGTGCAATCCCAACCACATCTCTCCCGAGTCGGCATTGCCTGATTCCAGTAGCAAGGAGAAATCCAGGACGATCAGAAACAATACCAAGATAAGCAGAGAGCACATACAGCACCTGGTATTCCCAAATTGTCACCCATTTTAGTACTGACCAGAGTTAACGTCGCTTAACTTCGGTGATCGAACGGGAACCAGTGAGTCAACGTGATTATGCTGTATAATTGTTTTTAATACAGTCTTCAAATCGGTATACCTCAAACTAAAAAACAATAAAATGTTTACAATTTCAATTTTAGTCTCCAACTTGAAATTATCAAATCAATCATAGTCGCATTCCAAGCGCGATGTCTATCCACACCCCTGACCTGCATCTTGTTACCATCTAGGTTATAATACTTATTTACTATTCGATCACCCCGGAGGAATCTTGTTACAGATTCCCGGCTGGAGAAGTGCCGAAGCATCAAAGATTGAAAGTGATTGTAATTGCTAATTGTTCCGCTTGGGTTGTTTGTTGCCTTAGATAATTCGACCAAATGATTTGCTCACATCAAGCTTTTCAAATAATTAACAGGAAAGTCATCATTATGCAATTAGTTAATCTTCGAGAGGGGGGGTCTGAGAAAACAACATGTCTGTTTAATATTATCAGTTCTGTTCTGTATAAAAATCATGCAGGAGCAGGAGGAGGAGGCGAAATAGGGAGAGAAGAAGAAAAAAAAGAAAAAGAAAAGCGGGGAGATAGCCGGTTGCTGGCATAACTGAACAACACAAATTCTATTTCAAATTTAAGAATTGCGGACCAACGAAATTACTGGCAAGCATTAATTATCAATTAACAAACAGGAATCACATTATTGGTTCAATTTCTAGGAATTTTATGAAAGGAGATAACTCTTACTGCCTCTTCATAAGAAGAAATCCACCCTGCAAAAAAAAAGAAATCATGAAAGATGCTACATTGTGATGGTGCAAGAAAATATATAAGGTTAGGGTTAGGGAAATATATAAGGTTAGAGTTAGGGATATATATAAGGTTAGGGTTAGGGAAATATATACGGTTAGGGTTAGGGAAATATATAAGGTTAGGGTTAAGAAAATATATATGGTTAGGGTTAGGGAAATATATAAGATTAGGATTAGGGAAATATATATGGTTAGGGTTAGGGAAATATATATGGTTAGGGTTAGGGAAATATATAAGGTTAGGGTTAGGGAAATATATATAGTTAGGGTTAGGGAAATATATAAGGTTAGCAATGCATAATGATCAGGTGTAGCAAAAAATGAATATTTGTAATGCGTGTCGATTCAATCTGTGCATTTTGCGAGGGAAATGTTATTTCAAACTTAATGATGACAAACCGACAGACAACAAAGCTTCTTATAGAAATTATTGGAAGCATCTAAAGCAAAAGGGCATCCATTCAATCTGCATGTTTAACAATGAAAATGCTGTTTCAAACTTGAGCATGACAGACCAACGTCCATGCTATTTCTAACACAAACAACATAAAGGTGTTAAGTAACAATCAGTTCTAAGTGACAGTCATGGTGATTGAAGGTTCAATCCCCACGACAGGCGATGCTAACTAAGAATAAAATAAAAATTACTAAAGATTTCTACCCAGTCATGGCTGACCGAACAAGAACGATTTACCCCCGTGGATTAAATAACAGGTTCACTTTGAAATTCTGTATAGATTTTTGAGTTGATCATCGAGATTCCTGAGTTCATTAAACGCATCTGAAGAAAGTCAGAGGTTACATCAGTCGAAACGTGAGAATAACATCCAAGATGGGAATAGTAGTCTGAATAATCACAATAACTACTGTCAAACCTAATAATGACAGATCACTGAAAATTCCATTTGAAACTTAAACAAGACAGATTAACAAAAATTCTACTTCAAACTTAAGCATGACTAAACAACACAAATTCTATTTTAAAGTTAAGCATGACTAAACAACACAAATTCTATTTCAAACTTAAGAATGACAAAACAACAAAAATTATATTTCAAAGTTAAGCATGACTAAACAACACAAATTCTATTTCAAAGTTAAGCATGACTGAACAACACAAATTCTATTTCAAACTTAAGCATGCCTGAACAACACAAATTCTATTTCAAACTTAAGCATGCCTGAACAATACAAATTCTATTTCAAAGTTAAGCATGACTGAACAACACAAATTCTATTTCAAACTTAAGCATGACTAAACAATACAAATTCTATTTCAAAGTTAAGCATGACTGAACAACACAAATTCTATTTCAAAGTTAAGCATGATTAAACAACACAAATTCTATTTCAAACTTAAGCTTGACTAAACAATACAAATTCTATTTCAAAGTTAAGCATGACTAAACAACACAAATTCTATTTCAAAGTTAAGCATGACTAAACAATACAAATTCTATTTCAAAGTTAAGCATGACTAAACAACACAAATTCTATTTCAAAGTTAAGCATGACTAAACAATACAAATTCTATTTCAAAGTTAAGCATAACTAAACAACACAAATTCTATTTCAAAGTTAAGCATGACTAAACAACACAAATTCTATTTCAAAGTTAAGCATGACTAAACAACACAAATTCTATTTCAAAGATCAGCATGACTAAACAACACAAATTCTATTTCAAAGATCAGCATGACTGAACAACACAAATTCTATTTCAAAGATCAGCATGACTGAACAACACAAATTCTATTTCAAAGATCAGCATGACTGAACAACACAAATTCTATTTCAAAGATCAGCATGACTGAACAACACAAATTCTATTTCAAAGATCAGCATGACTGAACAACACAAATTCTATTTCAAAGATCAGCATGACTGAACAACACAAATTCTATTTCAAAGATCAGCATGACTGAACAACACAAATTCTATTTCAAAGATCAGCATGACTGAACAACACAAATTCTATTTCAAAGTTAAGCATGACTAAACAACACAAATTCTATTTCAAAGTTAAGCATAGTAAACCAACGAAATTACTGGCAAGCAATTATCAATTTACAAACAGGAATAAATTATTAGTTTCATTTTATTTTTATCATTCTCTAGGAATTTTGTGAAGAGAGATTTTTATAGTAAGAGTTCAACCCTGCAAAAAAAAATTATGCTCAAACATAACCAGGACAGATCAATTAAAATGCTATTTCAAATTAAAGCATAATTTAACACCATAAATAATATTTTAAACATAATGTATATCACATCGGATATATTACACACTTTTTAATTCTTATTTTGTGTTATCCATCCACCCAGGCAACGCCAGGTAACCATGCTAGTTTTAAATAAAATGGACCAGAATTGCTGGAAGAAAATTGATTTATCTCATGTCATTTAAGATAAATAATTCATTTCTTCTTAAAATTGCTTTTTTTTGTATAAGAAATTGGTGCATAATGTATGTAATGTTATATATTAAATGGCCTTGAATAGAACTGAGATAGAAAGCAACTGTCAAAGGGGTCGAAAGATCAAATGTGAAATGCATGAGTGTGTGGTAGCCGGAATTAGAAGAATCGTGTGATAGATAGTGGCTAGGAGGTCCAGAGAGAGAACCCTCTTGGAAGTGAAGAGACACACTTGTGAGAATGTAGTTTCTTAAGTATAACCAAGGTGGTTCTCTCTATCTCTATTGGGTTTGAACCAAGGCGATCCATAATACAGGCCTGGAAAACATGTGACTGGAGTCCACGACTGTGGGTGGACATGTGAAGACCAAAATTACTAGTAAATAATAATTACCGAGAAAAGTTTTAGTAAGAAATTTCTTAGTAATGTCAAGTAATTAGTAACTATACATATTATTAGGAAGCAGCTTATAATAATTGATTTATTTCCATCAAATTAAATGTCAAATTTACAAAAATGTAAAAGAAAAATCACTTTATTCATCATGAATTAGACACATCTTTGATATTTCAAAAATCATGAGTCAATTTGCTCATGTTTTTTATGTTTGTTACATATACAATTTGTTTTTACAGAAGATGAAGAAAATGGTTATTTCTTCATGATACGAGAATACATATCATACACAGTCTTACATTTACAAGAACATAAAACCAATAATATAAATGCAAAAAAAGGGGAAATGTAAAACATATCTGATAACTGCTTGAAAAATTATGCATTATCAATACTGATTATATTATGAGAATTGTATAAACATCTTTATTTTATATATAATTTTTCAAGATAATTTAAAAACTTTCACTGCTATTTTTTTTAATTGCCTTAAATGAATAAAACAAACAATAATTTTTTTTTAAATATGTTGGACAATATAAACCCATGCTCTCTTTTCATATTGAAATGATGCATATCAGAAACTGACATACGATTTTACTTATGATAATTATTTTATCTGAAGGGAGAGGATCGATCACTCAAGTAAAATAAAATTAACACGTTTAAATACTTTTTAAGCTTTAATTGTATTATAAAGACTGTTGAATTGTATTGTCCATTTCGCTTTGTATTCACCCAAATGTAGGATAACATTGATTTTTGGTCTGCTCTGAAATGGTACTTTTCTCCTGACATAAAGTTTTTATTTATTTTTTAACAAGCTCTTTTTTAGTTATGTTTTTTTTAGAAACAATAACTCTTGTTTGACTATTTAATAATTGGAGATATTCGTGCTCTGTTCTGTTACTTAAATCTGAAAAAAAGAAACAAGATTCTACTTCTTTTAGGCGATTACATGTGAACATCCTGAAAAATCTGGCGAAAAGAAAAAAAAACAATTAAGAATTTAGTATGTGGATTGATTTCGTATATAAAATTAATGTAAAATGATCCCCTATTTCCAGACCATTCTAGTTTTTTTTAGAGCAGTTAAATAAAAAAAAATGTACCAGTAACCCTAAGTCCGGGTGGCAAGGTCTCAAAACCACACATAATTGCCTAAAAAGAAAAGTAGAAACATTATTCGCCCCCCCCCACCCTTAAAAAACCGCATAAGATTTATCTCTCATAGCAAAAAAAATGGTTAACTGCCTTAAAATGCTAGAATGGCCCAGAAATAGGGGATCATTTTACGTTAAATCTATATGCAAAACTGATCCATCACTCTAAATTCTAGAACAATTGGGGTTTTTTCCTTCTTTCTGCTAAGTTTTTCTACGGTATTCACACATAATCGCCTATAAAAAGGAGAATCTCATTTTTTTAATGCATAATTTTCGAAAACGTTATCAGATATGTTTTACATTTCCCCCCATTTTTACATATATTGTATTAGTTTTATGTTCTTATTAATGTAAGTTGATTTCATTGACTGTCTATAACATGTATCATGAAGAAATAAGCATTTTCTTCATCTTCTGTAAAAACAAATTTTATTTGTAACAAACATTAAAAAATTTTGTAAAAATTATCAAAATTGTTTCTCCGAATTTTTTTGTGAATTTAGTTCTTATATATTTGTATACCTTTTACATTTGATTTGATGGAAATAAATCAATTATTCTAAGCTGCTTCCTAATAATATGTATAGTTACTAAAACTTTTCTCTGTAATTATTATTTAGTAGTAATTTTGGTCTCTACATGTCCACCCCCAGTCGTTGATGCCAGACGCATGTTTGCCAGGTCTGTATTATGGATCGCCTTGGTTGGAACTCAATTTGCCAATTTGGTAGTCAACGTCTGTAACCATTAGGCCACCTGGCCCCACTTCCTCTATTAGAATAGAAAACTTCTATGCAACTTGGTTTGTCGAGTTAAGAAGAGAAGAAGTGTCTTTCTTTTTTCTTCTTTAATCATGTTTTGTTCTCGAAAAAAAGGATTCTTATATTGAAACTCACGCAGGAATTCAATCGTAGATATTGCCACAAACAGGGAAGAACAATTATCTATTGTCGCAACTGACCTGATTTTTTATTAATCGTCCAGTTTCGATCCTGCAAAATTATGCAACAAAAACAATTGATTCGATGTTGTTTTTTTACTAATTGCTCTAATACTAGCTGAAGCACCCACCTAAAAAAGTGTTAAATATATAAATGAGAGAATGTTGAATATTGAAGTGGGTAGGTTTTCTAGTAGATATATAGCAAATACATATTAGCTGACATATATATGTTTGCTTATATTGTAAAACAGGAAGCGTTTTAGACAGGGGTCGCAAAGGGGTCTGTACAATTATGATACACCAATACTATGAGAACAGAAAGCCGATGATACGTCGGTGGGTGTGACGTTATGTGTTTGAAGCCGACAGGATTCTGGGATGAGATTACAGCAGTTTAAGCAGAAGCAACCAAGCAACCAGACACATTAAAATGGTCTAATGAAATGATAATATAATTAAGCAGTGTGCTTAACATATAATTAACTCTCTCCATTTTCACCTTTCTGCCACAATGTATAGATTCGAGAATCTATGCCCATGAAAAGCTGACGAGCGCTCTAGGAACTGTTTTAACTATGTGCTGTGGCGCAGGAAGTTAGGTACTTGAACTATGTGGTCGCATTCATATGCGACTGACCATTTGGGTTTCGAATCTCAGCATTGATACACTCACTGAGGAATGGGGTCATTAATAGATGGTTACATTCAATGCCGTTAAGACAAAGCTCCTTTCCTTTACAATTATAAAAAACGTTTCCAACAACCGAGTGCAATGGCTAATAGCACTTTACACGAGAGTCTAACATTCAAACTCTTCGGCCTAACATTCACAGGTAACATGAATTGGAACAAATATAGAGAAGATATTGCCAAGTGTGCTGCAAAGAAGGTGGGCTCCCTCTACCTGGCTAGAAAACTTCTCACATCTGCCAGTATCCTATATCTCTAGAAAGCCATCATTCGCCCATGCATGGAGTATTGTTTACATATCTGGGCTGGTACATCAACCACGAGTCTTTCCCTCTTAGACAGTGTCCAAAAAAGAACCTCTAACCTAATAGTCCCCACACTGTCTACCAAGCTCCAGCCTCTGTCCCATCGCTGCAATTTTACATCCATGTGTTTGTTTAACAAGTACTTCAATGGAATGTGCTCTGACGAACTTGTTACACTTGTGCTCCCTCAACGTAAATACTCCTGACCAACCCGATAAGCAGCAAAATCCCACCTCTTCATTGTAGAGGTTTCCAGATGCCGGAAAGCTTTCTATTCTAATAGCTTCTTTTCTCGAACCACTTACCTTTGAAATTTCCTTCCTGCTCACTCGACCGTACCAGCATGCAGGAATTTAAATGCAATGTAAACCAACATCTCACTGCACAACTCCCCACTTAGGATGCGCCGATAAATCTGATCTCTAATTTCACAGACTAAAATATCAGCTTTTTCTTTCTCTGATCAACGTCGAGATCCCTGGAAGGTGTTCATAGAGGTGATCCTCTGTGGAGTTCTGTTTCTAGATGTTGAGAACAGCTCTTAGCATTTTTGTATACACACTGTCAACCTTTTTTTTTAGTCGTCTGGTTAGAGTCCAGAACTGATGTAACAATGACCTCAAAGAAGTCTCTTTCTTGTTTCTTTATATGCTATGTATACTTCAGTAAATTTTCAGAAATCAAAGGGTTCCTTCCTGAGGCTAACACTTGAATTCTATATGAGATACATAGATATTTTGGCGTTCAATCAAGATTCTCTTCAACTTCTCAAACGTTGAGTTAGTAAAGCAGTGAAGAACACTAATTTTCCTCTCCCCTGAATTGGTCACTTAATTGGTCACTTAATTATGTTATAGTTTATCTTTATTGTGGTATTTTTTTAGTCTTGCCGGATTCCAGGACAAGAATTCATCTAGTCTAGTGGAGTATGCAGAAAAGTGCTGTTACTTGAGGTAACATTACTTGGAGAAGGTGCATAATGAATCAGTGTATATCCATGTCAAGCGGATCTTATTTGGGTTTTGAATACTATGTTATTTTGAATATTTGGTCAGAGTTTAATTGTAGGGTGAAGTATCCTCATGTCAGGTTGTCCTGACAAACCCTCATACAGACAGACCCAAGACATTCGATGATAATGTCTAGTAGGTAATTCAAACTGTGTGTATGTGTGTTTCCCAAAATTTGACATAGGTTTTTATTTCTAACTTTGTAGAGTTAATTATTACCATTATTAACTGGACCCAATTGAAATTTCACAGTTGCTTTACCAACCATATTCTATGTTTTTTACCATAAAATACTTGTTAGTTAATATATCATCTTTAAATAAATAAAACGGACGTGTTAACGTTTTAATTAATTAATTTTTTTATAACAATTTAAATCTTTTTCAAATAAATAGTCTATTTCTTCTTACCGTAAAAATAATTGTCAAATATCCTTTAAATAAATAAAACGAACGTCACTTTTAAGTCAACGACAACGACCGAATATAATTGATGACGTCTTATTCGATTTTAGAACAATTCATTTGTTAGATGACTAATATCGAAATTTTTGGCCTTAGTTGCAGCAGATAATCATCAGTTACGTTTTATATTTGACTAGCAGGGGTACCCGGCGTTGCCCGGGGCTCTCCCTCCTCCTCTCCGCAAGCAAGATAGGATATTGAGCACTTTTCTCCCGGACAACGCCGAGTATTTAGAAAATCAAGGCGGTCTCCAGAGCACTACTAAAATCACTCGTACCTATCCCCCCCTCCTTTTCATCTGCACAATAGTCCGAAGAGAAACACTACAGTAGCTCTATCTTGGACATTTAGCACTTTTCTCCCGGACAACGCCGAAGCCTTTGGATCCTAAATTGACGCCCCCCCCCCACGGTGCTGGGTCCTATACTGTAGAAGCACCCCCGGTGCTGGGTCCTATACTGTAGAAGCGCCCCGGTGGCTATACTGCAGAAGCACCCCCCCCGTCCCTGTACTGCAGAAGCCTCTGGATCCTATACTGTAGAAGCACCCCCGGTGCCTATACTGCATAAGCACCCATGGTCCCTATTCTGTAGAAGCATTCGGGTCCTATATTGTAGAAGCACCACCGGTGCTGGGTCCTATACTGTAGACACACCCCTGGTCCCTATACTGTAGAAGCAGCCCTGGTCCCTATACTGCATAAGCACCCATGGTCCCTATTCTGCAGAAGCATCCGGGTCTTATATTGTAGAAGCACCCCTGCTTCCTATACTGCAGGATGAAGATGTTGATAATTCCCCCCCACCCCACCAC
Organism: Sepiola atlantica; assembly: GCA_963556195.1. Taxonomy (NCBI): domain Eukaryota; kingdom Metazoa; phylum Mollusca; class Cephalopoda; order Sepiida; family Sepiolidae; genus Sepiola; species Sepiola atlantica. The sequence goes on from OY744516.1 coordinate 216,002,856, forward strand.
CCGCCCCCCAAAAATTCTCCTCTCCCACGTCCCAAACATTCTCCCCCCCTCCCCCCAAAGAACTATTTTTATTTTAAAAGATATAAGTTTAGGTTGCTAGGTGCGGATTTGATTGAGTAACCCTTGTTTTACTGTTATTGATACATCTGGACAGAAGTTATGGGATGACTTGATACAACCGGACAGTGCATTTTTATCAAGTTGTTACATGAATACATTGGCTGATTTCAAAATCACCAGTAAATAAGATTGAAAAAGTTTCAAAAAACCAGACCCGCCCCCGAAAACTGGCCCCGTTGACCCCCGGGGACATTTTTTTTGTTGTAATTTTGAGATATTATGCTCCCAGGTGTTGTCCGGTCCTAAAGATGTCAACCGTGTGACTGTTTGTTGGGTACTCTCAGAGGAGAAGCTTCACATACAAACAAACAAACAAACATACAGACAACTGCCCTTTATATAATAGACTAGCGGGGCTACCCGGCGTTGCTCGGGGTCATAAAAACATATAATTGAAGAAAAATCGCGTGTGTAACATCTTTATATTTAAACTTCTATTTCTGTCCCTCTCTCTATAGCCGTCTCTTTATCTTTCTACTTTTCTCTTCCCTGGTCGCCCCATTTCACCGCTACTTTCTAATTTTGCCTTTTGCGAAAGCTGTTTCTTCCCCACTATTTCATCCTACGTTTCCCAGGGCAATAGTATGACTTATTTCTATAAAATGTACCACCTCTGTCTGCGCTTTCTATATAGGTACTTATCTCCGCCCCGGTGTTCATACTATATACATATCTATTGCCACCCCGGTGCGCATACTATATACGTACCTATCACTGCCCCAGTGCACATAATATATACATACCTTTCGCAACCCCGGTGCAGATACTATATAAGTACCTATCGCCGCCCTGGGTGCAGATACAATATAAGTACCTATCGCCGCCACGGTGCGAATGCTAAATACGTACCTATCCCCGCCCCGGTGCAAATGCTAAATACGTACTTATCGCCACCCCGGTACGAATGCTAAATATGTAGCTATTGCCGCCCCAGTGTGCATACTGCATAAGTACCTATCACTGCCCCAATGCAAATACTAAAAATGTACATATCGCTGCCCTGGTGCGAATGCTAAATACGTACCTATCGTTGCCTCGGTGCGAATGCTAAATACGTACCTTTCGCCGCCCTGGTGCCCGTTATATATATGTACCTGTCGTCGCCCCGCTGCGCGTGCTGTATACGTACCGATCGCCGCCCCGGAGCGCATGCTAAATATATACCTATCACCGGCCCGGTGCACATGCTATATACATACTTTTTGCCGCCCATGTGCACATGCAATATACGTTCCTATCGCCACGCCTGAATGCAAAATACGTACCTTTCGCCGCCTCGGTGTCAATGCTTAATATGTACCTATCGCCGCCCTGGTGCGAATGCCAAATACATACCTATCGCCCACCCGGTGCGAATGCTGAATACGTACCTATCGCCGCCCTGTTGCGCATGCTATATACGTACCTATCGCCGCCCCGTTGCGCATGCTATATACGTACCTATCGCCGCCCCGTTGCGCATGCTATATACGTACCTATCCCCGCCCCACTGTGCGTGCTATATACGTACCGATCGCCGCCCCAAAGCGCATTCTAAATACATACCTATCACCGGCCCGGTGCACATGCTGTATACGTACTTATTGCCGTCCATGTGCACATGCTATATACGTACCTATCGACGACCCAGTGAGCATACTACATATGTACATATCGCTGCCTCAGTGCGAATACTAAATATGTACATATCGCCGCCCCGGTGCGAATGCTAAATACGTACCTATCGCCACCCCGGTGTGAATGGTAAATACGTACCTATCGGCACCCCTATGCACTACTATATACGTACCTATTGCCACTCCAGTGAACATACTATGTATATACCTATCGCCGGCCCGGTGCGCATACTATATTTGTACCTATCGCCGCCCTAGTGCGCATACTATATTTTTTTGGCACCACCCAAGAAAACTTTTTTTTCATCCTCCCACATACTTAGAAATATTTTTAATTTAAAAGAAAAAAAAAATTTAACCTCCCTCGAAAGAAATTTTTTTTTTTTACCCTTCCCCATACATAGAAATATTTTCAGTTAAAGAAAGAAAAAAAAATTTCCGAGGTGCCTCGGTCATATCAAAGAACCATACTGCAGTAGCCTCCGGGTCCTATATTGTAGAAGCACCCCTGGTGCTGGGTCCTATACTGTAGAAGAATCCCTGGCCGCTATACTGCAGAGCACCCATCGACCCTATTCTTCATAGGCCTCTGGGTCCTATATTGTAGAAGCACTCCCGGTACTGGGTCCTATATTGTAAAAACACCCCTGGTACCTATACTGGAGAAGCACCCCTAGTCCCTATACTGGAGAAGCACCCATTGTCCCTATTCTGCAGAAGCCTCCGGGTCCTAAATTTAGAAGCACATCTGGTGCTGAGTCCTATATTGTAGAAACAACCATAGTCTCTATACTGGAGAAGCACTTGTATTTCTAGGGACCGTCATACTTTAGAAGCACCAATATTTCTAGGGACCGTTATACTTTAGAAGCACCAACATTCCTGTTGACCGTAATACTTTAGAAGCGTCAACATTCCTGGGGACCATTATACTTTAGAAGCAACATTCCTGTGGGACCGTTATACTTTAGAAGCACCAATATTTCTAGGGATTGTTATACTTCAGAAGCACCTACATTACTTTGCAAATCAAGCAGGCCTCCTGAGAACAACTGACATCACTCTTACCGGTTGCCTTCCTATGTTGTTATTGATGCAATTATTGATGGACAGAAGTTATGGGATGACCTGATACAACCGGACACAATTTAGGGCAAGACGGGTACATCCGGCAAGGGATTATGGAGCATGTTTAGTGAGTCAGCATTTTTATGAAGTTATTACATAAATACATGGGATAATTTCCAAATTAATACTGATTTACGTTGAAAAAATGGATATGTATCATGGATATGTATCATGTATCATGTATATGTATCATGTATATGTATCATGTATATGTATCATGTATATGTATCATGTATATGTATATGTATCATGTATATATATCGTTTATCATGTATATGTATATGTATCATGGATATGTATCATGTATAGGTATATATCATGTATCGTGGATATGTATATGTATCATGTATCATGGATATGTATCTTGTATCATGTATTATGGATGTGTATCATGTATCATGGACATATATCATGGATATGTATCATGTATCATGGATATGTATTATGTATATGTATATGTATATGTATCATGTATCATGTGTATGTATCATGGATATGTATCATGTATCATGGATATGTATCATGGATATTTATATGTATCATGGATATGTATCATGGATATGTATCATGGATATGTATCATAGATATGTATCATGTATCATGGATATGTATCATGTATCATGGATATGTATCATGTATCATGGATGTGTATCATGGGTATGTATCATGTATCATGGATATGTATCATGGATATGTATCATGTATCATGGGTATGTATCATGGATATGTATCATGGATATGTATCATGTATCATAGGTATGTATCATGTATACTGTATCATAGATATGTGGTATGTATGATAGATATGTATCATGTATATGTATCATGTATAATGTATCATGGATATGTATATGTATCATGGATATGTATCATGGATATGTATCTTGTATATGTATCATGTGTCTTGGATATGTATGATGTATCATGGATGTGTATCATGGATATGTATCATGGATATGTATCATGGATATGTATCATGTGTATGTATCATGTATCATAGATATGTATCATGTATCATTAATATGTATCATGTATCATTATCATAGATATGTATCATGTATCATAGATCATGGATATGTATCATGGATATGTATCATGTATCATATATATTTATCATGTATCATACATATGTGTTATGTACCATAGATATTATCATGTATCTTGGATATGTATCATGGATATGTATCATTGATATGTATCATGTATCACTGATATGTATATGTATCATTGATATGGATCATATACCATGGATAGGTATCATGGATATGTATCATGTATCAAGGATATGTATCATGGATATGTATGATGGATATGTATCATGTATTATGGATATGTATCATGTATCATTGATATGTATCATGTATCATGGATATGTATAATGTATCATAGATATGTATTATGGATATGTATCATGTATCATGGATATGTATCATGTATCATAGATATGTATCATGTATATATATACCATCGATATGTATCATGTGTCACAGATATGTATCATGGATATGTATCATTTGTCATTGATATTTATTATGGATATGTATCATATATCATGTACATGTATCATGTATTATGGATATGTATCATGTATCATGGATATGTATCATGGATATGTATCATGGATATCTATCATGTATCTGTGATATGTATCATGATATGTATCATGGATATGTATCATGTATCATGGATATGTATAATGTATTATGGATATGTATCTTGTATAATGGATACATATCATGTATTATAGATATGTATCATGTATCATAGATATGTATCATGGATATGTATCATGTATCATATATGTGTATCATGGATATGTATCATGTATCATAGATATGTATCATGTATATGTATCATAGATATGTATCATGTATCATGTATCATAGATATTCTTAATTATTTTCAATCCCCTCGTGATTTTCTTTATCATTTTAAATCACCACATGATGATCTTCATCATTTTCAATCCTCTCATGATGTTCTTCATCATTTTCAATCCTCTCAAGATATTCTTCATAATTTTTAATCCCCTCATGATGTTCTTCATTATTTTCAATGCCCTCATGGTATTCTTCATCATTTTCCATCCCTTCATGATGTTATTAATCATTTTCAATCCTCTCATGATATTCTTCATCATTTTCAATCCCCTCATGGTATTCTTAATCATTTTCAATTCCCTCATAATATTCTTCATCATTTTCAATCCCCTCATGATGTTCTTCATCATTTTCAATCCCCTTATGATGTTCTTCATCATTTTCAATCCTCTCATGATATTCTTCATCATTTTCAATCCCCTCATGATATTCTTCATCATTTTCAACCCCCCCATAATATTATTCATCATTTTCAATCCCCTCATGATGTTCTTCATCATTTTCAATCCCCTCATGATATTCTTCATCATGTTCAATCCTCTCATGATATTCTTCATGATTTGTAATCTTCTCGTGAAATTCTTTATAATTTTCAATCGTCTCATGGTATTCTTCATCATTTTCAATACTCACATGGTATTTTTCATCATTTTCAATGCTCTCATAATATTCTTCATCATTTTTAATCGTCTCATGATGTTCTTCATGATTTACAGACCCCTCATTTAATTTTTCATAATTTTCAATCCTCCTATGATATTCTTCATCATTTTCAATCCTCTCGTGATATTCTTCATGTTTTCAATCCTGTCATGATATTCTTCATTATTTTACATCCCCTCATGGTATTCTTAATCATTTTCAATCCTCTCATAATATTCTTCATCATTTTCACTCCTCTCATGGTATTCTTCATCATTTTCAATCCTCTCACGATATTCTTCATGTTTTCAATCCTCTCATGATATTCTTCAGCATTATCAATCCTCTCATTGTATTCTTCATCATTTTCAACCCCGTCATGATATTCTTCATCATTTTCAATCCTCTCATGATATTTTTCCTCATTTTCAATCCTCTCATAATATTCTTCATCATTTTCAACCCTCTCATGATGTTCTTCATCATTTTTAATCACCTCCTGGTATTCTTCAGCATTTTCAATCCTCTCATGATATTCTACATCATTTTCAATCCTCTCATGGTATTCTTCATCATTTTCAATTCTCTCATAATATTCTTCATCAATCCTTTCATGATATTCTACATAATTTTCAATCCTCTCATGGTATTCTTCAGCATTTTCAATCCTCTCATAATATTCTATATCATATTCAATCCTCTCATGACGTTCTTAATCATTTTCAATCCTCTCATGAAGGTCTTCATCATTTTCAATCCTTTCATGATGTTCTTCATCATTTTCAATCCTCTCATGATATTCTTCAGCATTTTCAATCCTCTTGTGATATTCTTCATCATTTTCAATCATCTGATGCTATTCTTCATCATTTTCAATCCCCTCATGATATTCTTCATCATTTTCAATCGAATCATGTTATTCATCATTTTCAATCCCCTCATGCTATTCTTCATTTTTTCCAATCCTCTCATGATGTTATTCAACCATTTTCAATCCTCTCATGCTATTCTTCAGCATTTTCAATCCTCTCATGCAATTCTTCAGCATTTTCAATCCTCTCATGATATTATTCATCCTTTTCAATCCTCTCATGCTATTCTTCATCATTTTCAATCCTCTCACGATATTCTTCATGTTTTCAATCCTCTCATGATATTCTTCAGCATTATCAATCCTCTCATTGTATTCTTCATCATTTTCAACCCCCTCATGATATTCTTCATCATTTTCAATCCTCTCATGATATTTTTCATCATTTTCAATCCTCTCATAATATTCTTCATCATTTTCAACCCTCTCATGATGGTCTTCATCATTTTTAATCACCTCCTGGTATTCTTCAGCATTTTCAATCCTCTCATGATATTCTACATCATTTTCAATCCTCTCATGGTATTCTTCATCATTTTCAATTCTCTCATAATATTCTTCATCAATCCTTTCATGATATTCTACATAATTTTCAATCCTCTCATGGTATTCTTCAGCATTTTCAATCCTCTCATAATATTCTATATCATATTCAATCCTCTCATGACGTTCTTCATCATTTTCAATCCTCTCATGATGTTCTTCATCATTTTCAGACCCCTCATTTTATTCTTCATAATTTTCAATCCTCTCATGATATTCTTCATCATTTTCAATCCTCACATGGTATTCTTCATCATTTTCAATCCTCTCATAATATTCTTCATCATTTTCAATCCTCTCATGATGTTCTTCATCATTTTCAGACCCCTCATTTTATTCTTCATAATTTTCAATCCTCTCATGATATTCTTCATCATTTTCAATCCTCTCATGGTATTCTTAATCATTTTCAATCCTCTCATGATATTCTTCATCATTTTCTAATCCTCTCATAGTATTCTTCATCATTTTCAATCCTCTCACGATATTCTTCATGTTTTCAATCCTCTCATGATATTCTTCAGCATTATCAATCCTCTCATTGTATTCTTCATCATTTTCAACCCCCTCATGACATTCTTCATCATTTTCAATCCTCTCATGGTATTCTTCATTGTTTTCAATCCTCTCATGGTATTCTTCATCCATTTTAATCATCTCATAATATTCTTCATCATTTTCAACCCTCTAATTATGTTCTTCATCATTTTCAATCCCCTCATGGTATTCTTCATCATTTTTAATCCTCTCATGATATTCTTCATCATTTTCAATCCTCTCATGATATTCTTCATCATTTTCAATCCTCTCATAATATTCTTCATCAATCCTTTCATGATATTCTACATCATTTTCAATCCTCTCATGGTATTCTTCAGCATTTTAAATCCTCTCATAATATTCTACATCATATTCAATCCTCTCATGGTATTCTTCAGCATTATCAATCCTCTCATGCAATTCTTCAGCATTTTCAATCGTCTCATTTTATTCTTCATTATTTTCAATCCCATCATGATATTTTTAATACAAGGAGGCCTCTAGAGCTATACTAAAATACCTCTCGCTCATTCCCCTCCCTTTTATCAGGGCAATAGTCCGAAGAAAAATGAAAAAAAAAAACAATAATAACGTGAAGATAGCATAAAATAATATCCGAACCTATCATTATGACGTCATGTACCTATCTATGTGACGTCATGTGCACAAGATAACATTAAAAATCGTGATCACATTAAACGAAAAAATGGCTATTTGACCCCTTAAAATGAATCTTTTTTTTTAATTTTTCGATATTATTTTCTCGAGGTTATGCCGGTTAAAATAATACATAATTCGAAGGTGTTTGTTTAATATTTTAAAAGCCTTAGCGTTACATACATATCACAGATTTTTGCCTTATATATATTGAGATGAGATAATCGGACGGTCTCATTTTTTTAGGGGGGGGGGGTCAAATGTGATGACATACATAGAAACGAAGGTACATCCTATTATTATACAGATTATGAACTTGTGCACACTATTGCTTCTTATCTGGATTTGCCATTGTCTGAAACTAATGGATTATAAATTTTGCTGAGATAAATATTGGTGATCATGCATTAACCTCTTTTCTACATTGAATCGCTTCTTGCTTGGAATTGTATTCTTGTTTGGAATTGTATTTTTGTTTGGAATTGTATTCTTGTTTGGAATTGTATTCTTGTTTGGAATTGTATTCTTGTTTGGAATTGTATTCTTGTTTTGAATTGTATTCTTGTTTGGAATAGTATTCTTGTTTGGAATTGTATTCTTGTTTAGAATTGTATTCTTGTTTAGAATTGTATTCTTGTTTGGAATTGTATTCTTGTTTGGAATTGTATTCTTGCTTTGAATTGTATTCTTGTTTGGAATTGTATTCTTGCTTTGAATTGTATTCTTGTTTGGAATTGTATTCTTGTTTGGAATTGTATTCTTGTTTAGAATTGTATTCTTGTTTGGAATTGTATTCTTGTTTAGAATTGTATTCTTGTTTGGAATTGTATTCTTGTTTAGAATTGTATTCTTGTTTTGAATTGTATTCTTGTTTAGAATTGTATTCTTGTTTGGAATTGTATTCTTGTTTAGAATTGTATTCTTGTTTGGAATTGTATTCTTGTTTTGAATTGTATTTTTGTTTTTAATTGTATCCTTGTTTGGAATTGTATTCTTGTTTGGAATTGTATTCTTGTTTTGAATTGTATTCTTGTCGCTGATGTTGCTACTGCTGTTACTCTTGTGTTGAATTGTTCAGACCGTAAACATGTCAACATCCTTAAGCTTAACAGGTTAGGAACCCAGACTTGTCTGCATGTCTGGCATGATACTTTTTTGTTTAATAGCAGCGATTATGGCTACGAACAATGTGAGATAAATGGGGCATATGAGATTCGAAAAGTTACATAAAAACATATCGTTATTTCAAGAAATTCCTAATGACGAAGAATACCAATAAAAGAATGTAGAAACATACACTATATTATATTATCAGTTTCTTGGTGATAGAATTCTCTCTCTCTCTTTCTCTCTATCTCACACACACACACTGCGGATTAAATTGTATTACTGCCTGTGCGGATATTCCATTGTGTCTATGATTCAAAATTTCGTTCTTTTCTTTCTTTCCTTTCCGTTGGGTCACCCATTTAGCTCGAGTTAAATTGTTTGAATCCGGAAAAAGTGATTTTGCCAAGTCAGCTAAATATACAAAATAAAAAGACAAAATCCAAAATAAGACCCTTCTCTCTCTCTCTCTCTCTCTCTCTCTCTATCTCTCTCTCTCCCTCCCTCTCTCTCTCCCTCTCTCTCTCTCTCTCCCTCTCTCTCTGTCTGTGTTATAGTACATTTTTAACTTGTATAAACATGTAGATACAGACATTATAAACCTGAAAAGCTGTTCATATTTTCCTAAAACATCATAAATATTCATAGAATCCAATAGTCTATGAATAATCAAAATAGGATGATAAACCCTTTACGCATGTCCGTTGCTGAATTGCAAACACATACACGATTCCCATTCCGATTATTAGAATTCGAATTTAGCGCACAGATTTATATCTGTAACTAATTACACCATGCATACTACGAGTGTCTAGCTCTCGATTCGAGACTGGGTGGTGTTTTCTGGTTTCGGGAAGTACGTGCAGATGACTAGTTGCTGATCTCACAGTTCATTCAGGTCCATTCTTACTCTGGCAAACCCGGGTTCAAGAAGTGTTGCATTGTCATGAAGGGAGTTTCTTTATGACCCAAGTGGTGAGTGTCTCCACCCAACTCCACTTAGAGTGTTTACATTTCAATTACATATTGGTTACTCGTTACATTTACAAACTAAACTTTGAATCATCAATGAAAGATCTGGTCATGTGAAATTCTACATGAAATCCCCAACTTTTTCTTATACATTTTTCTCAAATTCACAAGTGTGTGACAATTGCAGATTGGAAGTGTTTTTTGAGATTTTCCTTCACATGATTATGAAAATGATTCTAAGCAGAGTTGAAAGTAAAAATTTCTGGTTCTTTTATTACAAACTTTAAATCTGGAAGAATTGAAAAATTTAATAAAAGAATAAGCAAAAGTTTTTGATTTTCTTTAATCAAACTTGTTTCAGTATATCTAAATGAATAAATGCGAAAGTTTTTCTCATTTATCACACTTATATGACATGGTCTCTGACCTTGGTTGTCTGATGATCTATTTTATGCTTTTTCCTTGCTTATATCCTCCCACTTCCAAGCTGGTTTCTCCATCGCCAGACGGATAATTTGAATTTCCGGCTTTTAGAAACGATTTGAGGGAGCTTGGGGTTGGGCGGTGGGAGGGGCACATAGACAGGCCGACCCCCCACCCCCCCCCCCGTTTAGGATACCTCAACTTCCTTTCCCTAATCCCTACATATCTTCTGTGGTAAATCATAAAATTTCCTCACTCTCTCTCTCTCTCTCTCTCTCTCTCTCTCTCTCTCTATATATATATATATATATATATATATATATATATATATATATATATGTGTGTGTTGTCACTCTCCTCCCCCTCAATTTACGTCTTAAATAGTTCATGTCCCACTCTCTCAAGATATGTATTAAATATATTGTCGCTCTCTCTAAATGTATATTGGAATGGTAAGTGAATTTCTCTTTTTTTCATTTTCGAAAATGTAATCACCTCGCTTGGATACTTGATAAAACCATAGGGTCGAAATAAATTATTGCACCGGTGATTCCGTGTTACGTTATTTTATTATATATATATATATATATATATATATATATATATATATATATATATATATATATATATATATATATATATATATATGTGTGTGTGTGTGTGTGTGTGTTATTGTTTTTACTGGCGATAGAAGCATGGCTTTTTTCTTAGTATTTTTCCACTTCTTTAGCGGTAAAGAAACATTGCATTAAGTCGCCCTTTTTAATAAGACGTATAATTATTTTTTTATTGTATATATACATATTTATTGATTAATTATTACGTAATTAATTTTTATATTAATTATATATATATATATATATATATATATACTCACACACACATTTTAATTAAAATGTATATGTGTATCTTTTTTCTATTACAGACATATAAAGAATACAAAACTCGTTTGGACAATTCCCTGAATGTTTCCGATACAAGCCAAGTCCCTGGCTATCCAGAGACTCCACTTGCCTACGATGCTCTCTGGGCCGTGGCCCTAGCACTTAACAAGACGGCTACCAGGTAATTATTACTAAAGATTTTTCTTACAAAAGTTATAGTTTTATTTTACTGCTTTGTCAGCGATTTTAGCCAATTATTGGAACGTGTTTCCGAAAATAAAAAAATACTTTCACGCAAATTCATCTCTTTTTATATTTTATCGGATCAACCGTTTTCTCTTTGCTAATTTCCGTGCGGGAGTGGGACTAAGCACAGTACTAAATCCTCATCCTTCAACCTATCATACTGTAAAGAAATATAGAAGAAATTTAATTAAAGTTACTTTTTCGTATTGCAGCATGCGTTTTCTTACTTCATATTACAAGCGCTTACCAGCTGATAAAACTAAACGTTATGAAGTTTCGTTTTCGATTTCAAACAATACAAAAACACTCAAAATCTTCTTATCCGGGACATTCTTAAAATATACATAACAAAATGGCCCCTAATCTCCTTTGTTTGAAACTCATTTAATAAACGTTATGCACTATTTTTCACGTCAATAGGTAACACATGCCTTCGTTGTTGTGCAGTATAATTGCTGCCGCGTTTACCGTTTGCATATGGCGACAGAAACTTGTAGACGGATGCACAGTTATCAAATAAATGACAAAAGACAGAAATATTTTAGCGACAAGTTAGCAACGTATACATAATTCTCCAAAAAATTCGATGGTGGAGAAAAATAAGAGTTTTGTGTCGGACACTTAACAGAAATTCGTCTTAGTAGTATTAATTTGCATTGTACTTGTGCATTCCTCTGTCATTGCTTCGTACAGTTCAAATATGCACCATTGTTTCCATAGTAACTGGGTCGAGAGTGCGTATACGGACAATACTATCGGTACACTGATTTTTCAAACCGTCACATTTGTTTAGATATGACTTAATAACCTTTGTTGCATATGCTTACGTATAGCCATGACTCCTTAAGCGCTTGAAAAGAAAAAATTTATTTATTATTAGCAGTAGTAGTAGTAATAGCAGTAGTGGTTGTAGTAGTACTAATAATAGTGCTAGTGTTCTTATTCTTCTCATTATTTTTATTAGTACTTTTTAGCCATGTTGTTATTTTTTGTTATTATTATTATTTTTTGTTATTATTATTATTATTTTTTGTTATTATTATTATTATTTTTTGTTATTATTATTATTATTATTATTATTATAATTAACTATCTAACTAATAAACAAGTATCTTTGTTTTCTTTCTATTTAAATGCTGAACTTCGTAAAAATACTACGCTGTGCCTACCAGGCATTGCCCGGGATTGTTTTTACATTCATTAATAACTTACATGACTGAAATAAAAAAAATTGAAAAGTAAAACACAAAAACAAAGGGAAATAACTTTGTATTCGTCAATACACAGTTACTCCCTTTTTTTATTAAAAAGTCGACCAAACAAAATAAAGTAGCTCTGTACTGACGAATACAGAGTTATTTCCTTTTCTCTTAAGACGGCGTAATTTTGAAAATTATTCCAGTCGAGTGTAATAATCAATATATATATATATATATATATATATATATAAATAAAAAATAATGGCACGTCCGATTAAGGGCGAGATTGAATGCAATATTCTGCATATTCTTAACCACTTAGGTAGTGGAAACATACTAAAGAACAACACTGTTCTATCGCCAGTAAAGATAATAACTAAACTACGTAACTTGATAGACGAAAATAAATCGTACATATTTGGGCAAGGCGTCATAGCCACGGGGTAAAGCATCAGACTATAGACATTTACATCGAGGATTCGATCCTTGCCATGCTGATGACGGCTGATAAACACGTGTCTATGGATTTCTTTTATGTACGTAAATTAATCAATTAATATATATATATATATATATATATATATATATATATATATATATATATAATACAGGCATGGAAAACATCCTCAGGATAGTAATCCAGAGAATTTCAACTGGGCTTATAAAAGTGCTCAATATCAAACAGAGCTTTTATATATGATTATTTTTATTTACACAGACATATATATATATATATATATATATATATATATTATTATTTTTATTTACACAGACATGTACAAAATCTGCGACACTGGCATGTCGATGTTATCGATCAACAGCTATTATAAACTGAGATATCATCAAATATGATCTAAGGTTAAGATCGTATTTTAACTCTGCCTGATGAGATTTCAGTTTATAACAGCTGTCGATCGATAACATCGACATGCCAGTGTCGCTAATTTTGTACATGTCTGTGTAAATAAAAATTATATATATATATATATATATATATATCTGATCCAGCTATTATTTAAGAAAATGTTTTCAGATAAATAAGGAATAAGTATTACAGCAATGAAGAGAGGATATGGGTTAAAAGCAATTTTGCTTTCACGGCAAATTGGTAATGTTAGATGTATTCTGCTGACGCAGGGGAAAAATAACTTCTGCTGAATAGGTCAAACACTTTGTCCTGTAATCAAGCAAAAGGCTAGGCCATAGAAATCAGATCTCCATTTCTACTGGCCGGCAGAAAATAGCCTTTTCCGTAGGCAATAAAACCCATTGTTTGCAATCTCTAGTCTGTGTAATAATGCAGTTTCCATACTGAGATTTTTTTCCGTGGAAGGACAATGACTACTGTCCACAGGCGCGGGACATAAACGCGAAGAAGGGAAAGATCATGATTGGTTGTTGACAGCATCGACTGTTCACGTCCCACATTCTACGCAAACCTTCCTTCCACTTCGCCTGACTGGTCCGCTAAAATAAATGAAGTGCCAAATTGGCCACAGGAGATACGTTAGAAAAGATGAGGCTGGCGACATAATTCGCTCCAAGCTGGAAAAAGAAAGAAAACAAAAATCGCAGAACAGAAAGAAAGAAAAATTGGATAGATAAAACTAAAAAAATGTTAAATATATATATATATATATATATATATATATATAAATAAATAAATAAATAAAAAGTCTAAACCCAAATGACATTGACGGTATTTTTGTCGAGTGGATGTTTATATATTCGTTTACATTGGTTCCTGGAATATGGTGAAAAAATGGAGAGAAATCTGTAGAAAGGGAGATAACTCGTAAGAATAGAGAAATCGAAGAGTAAAAAAAGAAAGGGAGGTAAAAACAAAAAAATGTACAACTAAACAAGTGAATCAAGTAGCTTTTAGAGAAAATGTCATTCAAGGGAAATATTGATAAGCGCATACTAGTGAAAGATTTATCACTATTTAGTTATTACTACCCTACAGTAGCTACCCGCCGCTGCTCGAGGGTATTTTTACTTTCATTTTTGTTTGTTTCTTTTTTTTTTTTAGCTCTTTATTTATAACTAGCAGGGCTACACGGCGTTGCCCGGAGCCAAAGTGTAACATATTATTATTGTTCTATTAAAACTTCTATCTCTCTACCTCTCTCTCAATCCGTCTCTCTATCTTTCTGTCTTTCCCCCTCCATCGTTTTTCCACATCCCTGTTCCCCACTCCTCTTTCAGCTCTGTCCAGCCAGTTCCCTTCTCTTGTTTTAATGTATTGAAAATAATAATAATGTAAGTCATTCACCTCTCCTTTATATAATAGATAACATTGGAAATGGATGAAGCCCAAGCCCCCCCACACACACACACACACATACACCCCCCCCCCACCCCAAAAATGTATTTTATTAATTTAGATATTATTCGGCCAGGACAACGCCGATCAATAATATACCAACTTTGTGGGCGTTTGTTGTGTAATTTTTTAACTTTTAGCTGAACATACACACACACAGACAATTATCCTTTATATAATAGACTATCAGTACTTACCCGACTTTGCCCGTGGTCGGAAGGATTTTTAGAAAAATATAATTTGAAATATAGTCATGCTTACAATTTTTGCCTTGAAAAAAGTTAAAAACATTTGTAATATGAGGTCAAGTAATAAAAAAAACTGTTAGTACGTTTCTTACAGATAGTTGTAAAATGGCAAATGGATTCAAGTCAATTATTTTAAATCTTAAAAATAGCAATACAATTTAAAACTTTTTAAATACATTCTTCACTGAGATATTCTTTGTTTAAATTTATTCTTGCTTTATGAAACGAAGAAAATCTATTTTTTTTAAAAATGAATATAGTTTCTTTATGATCTAATATATTTCAGTTATTTTATGGACCTAACCGATAATTGCCTCTCGTAACCCCAGATAGAATCGAAGACAAATGTCAATGGTGTCTTTGGATTCCTTAAAAAAATAACATTTCATGAAACTTATTTGAATGTTCTTACAATACAGACTTTAGAGTTTGACATAAAGATTCCTGAGTTTGGCAAGACACACCTGAAACGCTGTAAGAATAACATCGAGATGAGGACAGTAGTCCAAATAATACAAATTATCAATCCACATATAAAAATATTCGAAATATAATAAAAATAACAATATTTGACACTGTTTCTTGCCCTTGTAATCGATAGTTACATGTCAGCCATTCAATAATCGATAATTTAATCATCATGGTTATGTACTGTTCCACTTTGCTGATGCGAAAACATCCCGAAGTTGGAAAACTTCTAAAGGCAGCCGAAGAAACGTCCAAGTGAATATTGTATTCACAGACGAAAGTTTTGAACACTTGCTTCAATTCGGCTTCGGTATCCAGGACTGCTTGCTAAGACAATCCTTTCTTTTCACAAAAAAGCCCCTTTTTTTAACAATTATAAAAAACTTTGCCAATCACCGATTGCCATGGCTTATAGTATCCTTCCCGAGAGTCGAACATTCAAGCTTTTCGGCCTACCATTCACAGGTAACATGAATTCGAATAGATAGAAGATCCAGCCAAGTCTGCTGCAAAGAAGGTGGGATCCCTTTACCGATCTAGAATACTTCTCACCCCTGCCAGTATACTATATCTCTAGAAAGCCTCTATTTGCTCATGTTGGGAGTATTGTTGCCACACCTGAGTTGGTGCACCGACCACTAGTTTTCCCTTCTTGGGCATCCCTCGTGGATAGGGTCCAAAAAGACTCTAACCTAATATGTCCCACACTGTCTACCAAGCTTCAGCCACTGTCCCATCGCCACAATATTGCATTCCTGTGTTTGTTTTACAAATACTTCAATGGAATGTGTTCTGACGACCTTGCTACTTGCTTGTGCCCCCTTAACGTAAGTACCCCAGACCAACCCGACAAGCACGATGAGGGTCCCTACATATGAGGAATGAAGATCACATAAATCTAGTCTACGATTAGAACTTATGAATAACTTAAGTTTCTCTTCCTCCAGTTTACTCAAAATGAACTTATTGATGGCATATGCTGTCTTCCACTTCTCGAGAATAAAACCAAGAAATGATCCAACACCTCCGCTTCTTTGTCTTCAACAACGACAAATCGGCAAATGAAACTCATCTGATCGCAGGGAGAAACGTTCGGAATGTTGTCGAATATGATCGCAAAATAATTGGTTTTCCGAATTCGATCCAATATAATTTCATTCACGCGCTTTGCCAAAATATAAATAAATTAATTTTGGATTCTAGATGACAAGTAATGCAGGTTATCATATACGTCTTTCATGCAATATTCTCTACGAACATAAGTTCAACAAGTGTAGCATAGTTGGGGGGGGGGTTAAATTAGGGTTAGGTTCAGGTTCAATCCCCACAGTGCCTCATTCCCGATACTATTTCATTCATAAGAAAGCTCTGTTCCTTTAATAAAGATTGAGGGGTTTTTTTTAACTTCATATCTTTAATGAAAATTGTTTATATATTTATATATATATATATATATATATATATATATATATATATATATATATATATATATATATATAAGCCCAACGATTGGCTGAGAGAACAACAAAGAATCTGATTGGTTAACTAGCTAGCCATGTATATAAAAACACCCGGCAAAAATAACTCCATACATTTTAGCCTGAAGATTCCCCTCGGGGATAAAACGCGGGAGCCTCTGTGTAGCTTAATTGCCATAAATATATTTTCATAGCTTACTATATATATATATATATATATATATATATATATATATATATATATATATATTATTTCATGTATCCACATAAAATGTTATAAGGAGATATAATCTTTTATGTATCAATTTTCAGTATTTACTTCAACACTGCTCAATACGTTAGTAGAGCTAGGTAGTAAGTTATGAAAATATATTTATGGCAATTAAGCTACACAGAGGCTTCCGCATTTCATCCCCGTAGGGAATCGTCAGGCTAAAATGCATGTAGTTTGTGTTGTCGGGTGTTTTTATATATACACGTGGTGTTTAGTCTAGCTAGTTAACCAATCAGATTCTTTGTTATTCTCTTAGACTATCGTTGGGCTTCTTACAAACAAAGGTTCGGTTGATTTTACTTCCTATTTCCTATTCTATTGTTCTGTTTTCTATAGGGTGGCCCATCCCTGTTTCTTTGTTGTGTCGAAATAATGAGTGACCTTATTTTAACACGTGCTTGCTTGTATTTCTATTTTAGGTTTTAGTTTAGTTTCTGATTTATTGATTGATTTATTTATTTATTTATTTATTTATTTATTATGTATTGTTAACCTGAGGTGAATTTTATTCTGCTTAAAGCAGTTGTTTGCTATTTCGCTTTTACAGTTTAATAGGTTTTGGGGGGTTTTAAAGTTTAGGATATCAAATTTCTACATAATCAACATGGGTCGCCTAAATTTGAACTTCATATCTTTAATGAAAATTGTTTCTATGTATATATATAATTATTTTTTTTAAATAAATATTTATTATCCACAGACACATGTTTTATGTTCACTAACAATCTTCAATGTTACTTATATAACTGTACTGCCAGTCGAACGATTGTGATCCTGGACCCTATTAACTGGAATCCAACATTCTAAACTATTCGGCCAGCATGACAGTCTGTGGATAATAAATATTTATTTATAAAAAATAATTATAAAAGCTTCTTTCAAGTCGAGCACTTTCAGAGAAATATGAAAAGTTTCTAATCAAGCAATATTGTGAAAGTTCTCTCCCTTTGGCAGATCGAACATTTTCTGAGACTTGCTATGTTCGTAAATTTGTTTTTATTAGATCACAAACTAATAAGCATCTGTACTTCTATATAAGAATAATACAAAATAATAATACTTCTATAGATTAATAATAATAATAATAATAATTAATAATAATAATAATAATGATAATAATAATAATGATAATAATAATAATGATAATAATAATGATAATAATAATAATGATAATAATAATGATAATAATAATAATGATAATAATAATAATGATAATAATAATAATAATAATAATAATGATAATGATAATGATAATGATAATAATAATAATAATGATAATAATAATGATAATAATAATGATAATGATAATGATAATAATAATATTAATAATAATAATAATGATAATGATAATGATAATGATAATAATAATAACAATAATAATGATAATAATAATAATAATAATAATAATAATAATAATAATAATAATAATAATAATACAGCACGTCTTTTTTTATCTGTTGAGTTAGGGACTATCACATTTTTGCTCCGCCAAGGAACAAAATTTACCCGCGATGTGCCTCCTTGTTTTTTTGTTTTTTACTAATTCTCTCGAGATTTTTTTTTTAATGGAAATCGCTCCAGACAAGGCATGAAGCCACTTGATGTAAGGAGCTAAAAAAAATATATACTACTTCAAGGTAAAAAAAAACTGGCCAACGATAAGTGTTAGACGGATAGATTCTGACCCAGAAAATAGCAATTCTTCCCCCTTTGTCAGAAACATCGCTCATGAAATGTGAAGACTAAAGGACAAAATAAGGGAATCGAGAGTTACCCAAGGTCCACTTTCTACTGTCTTTTATTATTCAATTATTTATTAACTTGTATTCGTTCTGGTGAGTTACTTTATTGCCAATGATCTTTAACCTCGGACTTGAATTTCCTTTATATTCCTAAACAGAAGTTTTTCACTATTCGGACTTTTGAAAACATTCTGCTATTCACCCTAAATTTGCTTAACATTTTGAAAACATTCTGCTATTCACCCTAAATTTGCTTAACATTTTGAAAACATTCTGCTATTCACCCTAAATTTGCTTAACATTTTGAAAACATTCTGCTATTCACCCTAAATTTGCTTAACATTTTGAAAACATTTTGCTATTCACCTTACATTTGCTTAACATTTTGAAAACATTCTGCTATTCACCCTAAATTTGCTTAACATTTTGAAAACATTCTGCTATTCACCCTAAATTTGCTTAACATTTTGAAAACATTCTGCTATTCACCCTAAATTTGCTTAACATTTTGAAAACATTCTGCTATTCACCCTAAATTTGCTTAACATTTTGAAAACATTCTGCTATTCACCCTAAATTTGCTTAACATTTTGAAAACATTCTGCTATTCACCCTAAATTTGCTTAACATTTTGAAAACATTCTGCTATTCACCCTAAATTTGCTTAACATTTTGAAAACATTCTGCTATTCACCCTAAATTTGCTTAACATTTTGAAAACATTCTGCTATTCACCCTAAATTTGCTTAACATTTTGAAAACATTCTGCTATTCACCCTAAATTTGCTTAACATTTTGAAAACATTCTGCTATTCACCCTAAATTTGCTTAACATTTTGAAAACATTCTGCTATTCACCCTAAATTTGCTTAACATTTTGAAAACATTCTGCTATTCACCCTAAATTTGCTTAACATTTTGAAAACATTCTGCTATTCACCCTAAATTTGCTTAACATTTTGAAAACATTCTGCTATTCACCCTAAATTTGCTTAACATTTTGAAAACATTCTGCTATTCACCCTAAATTTGCTTAACATTTTGAAAACATTCTGCTATTCACCCTAAATTTGCTTAACATTTTGAAAACATTCTGCTATTCACCCTAAATTTGCTTAACATTTTGAAAACATTCTGCTATTCACCCTAAATTTGCTTAACATTTTGAAAACATTCTGCTATTCACCCTAAATTTGCTTAACATTTTGAAAACATTCTGCTATTCACCCTAAATTTGCTTAACATTTTGAAAACATTCTGCTATTCACCTTAAATTTGCTTAACATTTTGAAAACATTCTGCTATTCACCCTAAATTTGCTTAACATTTTGAAAACATTCTGCTATTCACCCTAAATTTGCTTAACATTTTGAAAACATTCTGCTATTCACCTTACATTTGCTTAACATTTTGAAAACATTCTGCTATTCACCCTAAATTTGCTTAACATTTATGATTTCCTGGATTTGATCTTTTGAAGATGTTTACATTTTTTCATCAAAAATGATTCTCTTTGCTAAAAAAAAATCTGTATATTTTAATATTTTTATATTTTCAAATCTAGGTTAAACAGTAATATAAGTTTACTGTTTTATCCCTATGTTCTCCTCTGATGATAAAAGCATACATTTTTGAAAATCCATGGGTTAAGGAAAGAAAATGTTTATTTATATATTCCTCGTTTGAACTATTTGATGATTTAATAAATATTATACTTTTTCTAATTTTTATTCTCATCACTCATTTACTTGTATTACTGCTCTATCTTGTATATTAAGCACTGACTTTTCAAGATAGGATATATTTTAAAGATAAAATTTCATTTTTATCTTTATTATCTCTCCATTATATATATATATATATATATATATATATATATATATATATATATATATATATGACGATCAAAAAATTCCCCGAAGATTACTGGAATATGTGCATTTGACTCTTCCAACTGATAGACGCTATTTATTTTGTGTTCAAATCATCTTAACCCAACAAATATAATCTACCCTCCACCAAAGTCTCTCGGATTATTCATCAAGCTAAAAGCTCTAAAGAACAATATATATAAAAACAATCGTCTGTACCCTACCCCCATACCGCTACCGCTACCAAGTCTAACAGAGAGATGAAGAAAAAAAAGAACGGATTATCAGGAATTTCGAACAATACTTAACAAAAGTCTCAAAGTTATGTTTTTGTGTCTTTCGAATCGGTTTGATCGTTAAAGATAAAAGGTTCAGGCAGAGGTGATTGTCGTTACATGATTCGATCCTCTTGAGTGCTTTTGGAAAGATGCAATGATCAATGTTTTGCAGGAACCGGTGTCCCAAGTAAATAAGGCCATCGAAGGATGATGGGAATTCTTCTTCTAAGTAGCAAGTGATTGAACACGGAGATTTTCTGCTGAAGAATTGCGTATTTGATGAAAAAAAAACAATAAAAAAACGTCAAAAAGAAGAAAATAATAAGAATATTGTGTGGCAATTTTGGCCCAAAATTGACAAAATCGAAAGACATTGATTAATAGAACCATGATTGTCCTTCATTTTCCTTTTCTTTCACAAAATTATTTCCTCTTCTTTTTCTGCTTCTTCTTCTGGTTCTTCTTCTTCTTCTCCTTCTTCTTTTTCTCCTTCTTCTTTTTCTTCTGCTTCTTCTTCTTCTTCTCCTTCTTCTTTTTCTCCTTCTTCTTTTTCTTCTTCTTCTTCTTCTTCTTCTTCTTCTTCTTTTTCTTCTTCTGCTTCTTCTGCTTCTTCTTCTTCTCCTTCTTCTTTTTCTCCTTCTTCTGCTTCGTCTTCTTCTTCTTCGTCTTCTTCTATAGGAGGTAGGGAGAGGACGACCAGGAAGACATATTAATACGATAGCGTGTGCGTTATTTTGTGTGTCACGCTTACATCAAAAGCAACGACCTTCGGAATCTTTGTATGCTACTCATGCTTGGCCTTTTGGCTAAGATCAAAGTGTAGTATCTATTCCGATGGATACTGCACCCCATACTGGTGCTGTCTTGGCCTTCGGGTCTTGATTTACGCCGGTCAATGGATCTGTCCTGTGCAGTTCTGGGAGGTCCACCTTCCCAGGCTTTGCCTCCTCTCTTTGGGGAGGAGTAAGTTTATTGCTTACTGCCTGAGGCGCCTCTACCGGGGAATGCCGACGGGGCTGCCCAGGCAATTTTTAAATCCCACTTTCCCGACCCGACCTTGGGTCACATCTTACTTGTGGGAGTAAGATAAAAACTGGCCTTGTGCCTAACTCCTGGAGAGGAGTAAATCAATACTCATGAATTGGAGCCAAATTGAATTTAATCTATTTTATTCAAACATGTATAGGTTAGGAACAAGATAATTAGTATCGAAAACATCATTTCGTGTAATTTACACGGGTCCCGCGAGTGAATATATTAAAGTACTAACGTTAAAAATTGGACTATTTAGACCAAGGATTCTCAACCGCGGTCCACATGGACCCCCAGATGTTCAATGAAGCTTTTAAGAGGCCCACGAAAAGAAATTTCTATTTATTTTCGTTTGTTTACTAGAAGATGTACGTGTTTATTCATATTTTCAAGATTTGTAGGTAAAGGTCCAGAATAGTTAACATTTGAGAACTCGTAAACAAAAAAATAAAAGCAACAAATAATTTATAGCATATGCAGTAGAATTTAATTCTATACCGACCTGTATACTTTTAACGTGTGGAAACTGTGAGATTTTTTTATTTCTAAATATTATTTCAATGAAAGCTGTCTTATCGACACACAAAAACCAAAATGACGACCAAGATTATGCCTTAGCTGGGGGGGGGGGGCTGAAAAGAGAGCAACAAAAAATACTTACTCTACCACTCACCTTAAGTCCGAGTGGCAAGCCCCGCTCTCCATAAAATTCGTCGTAAAACCACACGTAATCACTTAAGTTTACCGAAGTTAAGTGAGCATCTCGGTGGCGATTATTATTTTTCGTGTGTCGATAAGATAGTTTTTCATCAAAATAAAATTCTGAAATAAAAATCTTACAAATTGTTTCCACACGTTAAAGAAATATTTAATTCTGTGATTGCTATAAATTATTTGTTGTTTTTTATTTTTTGTTTGCGATTTCTCGTCTATTAATAATAATGTACTTTATTCGATTTGGATTTTATGTTATGAATATAATGGAATTAATTAATTGTAAATTTTTACTAACAAAAAAACAAATATTTTATTTTTTTAGATATATATGCATGTATGGAGTTTACAGATGATAAAATAGCCTTGGTACAAAAAAAAACAGTATTATATACTTACGCAGCAGATTTGAATAAATATCGTTTCCAAAAAGTAGGAAAAATTATCGAGTAGAATTTTAATTATAAGCAAAATCCATTTTTCAGGAACAGTCAATTGACATGGTCAAAGGCCGCCATCTTAAGGTAACCCAGAGACAAAATAAGGGGACGTAAGCGCGTTTGACATAATTATCTCTGGTTACCTTAAGATGGCCGCCTTCAAACATGGCAATTGACTGTTCCTGAAAAATGGATTTTGCTAATAATTAAAGTTCTACTCGATAATTTTACCTACTTTTTGGTGACGATACTTATTTAAATCTGCTGAGTAAGTATATAATACTGTTTTTTGTGTGGTATTGATAATTTAATACGCACGCTTCTCTGTACACGCACCGTAGCCTTCATAATCAAAATAAGGTTATGGACATCTGATTTAGACGCTTTTTTTTTTTTGTTTTTCTTTTTTTTTTCATGACGGGGTTATTGTAAAGAAATACCAAAGTTTTTGCTACTTTTTTTTTTCTTTCTTTGTTTTTCTAACACGGTTCGTGTTCAGATTGGCCAGTATCAAGGCTGACGCCTCACGTGTTATAAAAAAAAAACAATTTCTTTTAAAAAGAACAGTTCATACAATGAGACTTTCTGGAATAGAAACTTCACTAGCATTATTCAAAGAAAACAATGTGTGTTTATCATTATAAAATATTGGCTTCAGTAACCGAGAACAGACAAGATTATCAGGGGGGGGGGGGGAAGCAAAAAAATCCGAAGTTGATTTCTTTTATTCTAAAAAACGCAACATCAACATCAGATTTTGACGCCTCTGAATCTCTTATATGTGTGCTTTTCACAAATAGAATTAACGACTTGATTAGCATTTCAGTTTAAATTCTCTCTCTTTCTCTCTCTCTCTCTCTCTCTCTCTCTCTTTAGTAAAGTATGAAAATACATTTATGGCAATTTAGCTACACAAATGTGCCCGTGTTTAATCACTGCAGTGAATCGTCAGGATAGTCTGGCTAGCAGGAATGAAACGCGGACGCCTCTGTGTAACTTAATTGCCATAAATCTATTTTCATACTACTACTAAGCTCTACTCACTTCTTGAGCACTGTTGATTTAAATACTGAAAATCAATATACAATATATTATGTTGATATTATGTGGATATTACATATGTATACATGAAATAATAATAATAATAATAATAATACTATATATATATATATAGTAAGTTATGAAAATATATTTATGGCAATCAAGCTACACAGAGGTTCCCCCCGGGGATGAAACACGGGAGCCTCTGTGTAGCTTGATTGCCATAAATATATTTTCCTAACTTACTACCTAGCTCTACTTGCGTATCGAGCACTGTTGAAGTAAATACTGAACATTGATACATAAAAAATTATATCTCCTTATAAAAAAATTGGATACATGAAATACTAATATATATTAATAATTTAATATTATTTATAAATATTATGATAAGCCTCTTTAAGAAATTAAAGTCAAGCACTCCTGGGGATGTTAAAAATAGACTGTCAAAAAGCTCTAATGCAAAGTTCCGAATACGTTCGTCGAACACTCTCGACTAGTCTTCTATCTGTGCCTACTTCTAGGTATATATAGATCTTAATTTCCCTTAATCACGTGACTGTTTACGGTGGCTGAGTGGATATGGCGACTACTTGCAGATTCTAGGCTGACTCTGTGAACCGTGTACCTGCCTCCCAACCGTCTGAAATTGTTACTGTCCTGCACTGATGAGAGCAATAAGCTAGCGTCTGTAGGTATTAATAATTTAGTGTAGTATCTATTCGTTCTATGGTCATGATACCATCCTCCCAGGGATTATGTTCTCCTTTTTGGGGGGGAAGCAGGTGTAATAATAATTATAATAATAATAATAATGGTTATCAAAAAGATGTGGAGAGTACTGGAAATCTGGGGAGGCTTGTTGTCACTCAGACTCCAGGGAACACCACCGGTTATTATCAGTGAGCAATCGCTGACAATGACTTGTGTGAGAACTCCTAGTGGGTAAAAATAATAATAAATGCGAAAAAAAAATAATATTCTTTCACAGATAACATGAATTGGAATAAATACATTGAAACCATTGCCAGGGCTGCTGTAAAGAAGATGGACTCTCTCTATCGTGCCAGTAAACTTCTCACACCTGACATTATCCTATATTTCTACAAAGCCACCATCTGCCAATACATGGAGTATAGTTGCCACATCTGGGCGGGTGCATCATCCGCTAGTCTCTCCCTCTTAGACAAGGTCCAAAAAAGAGTTGCCAACTTGATAGGTCCGTCACTATCCACCAAGCTCCAGCCTCTGTCCCATCGCTGCAATGTTGCGTCCTTGTGCCTGTTTTACAAGTACTTCAATAGATTGTGCTGTGATGAACTTGCTGCTCTGGTGCCCCCACGACGTAAATTCACTAGACCAACCCGACAATCTGCCAAATCCCATCCATACACTGTGGAGGTCCTCAGATGCCGAAGAGCTTTCTACTCCAAAAGCTTCTTTCCTCATGCTGCTGGACTCTGGAACTCCCTCCCTGCTCCCTCTTTTCCTGACGTTACTGACATGCAGAAATTTAAAACTAATGTAAACAGACATCTTACTGCGCAGCTCCTAATTTAGGTTGAACCCCCCCTAAACCGTCACCTTTTTTTCTCAGTAGCCCCTTACGTCTACAGTGGCGGCCTGCCTTGTTTGGGGTGAACTATGATAAAAAAAAAATAAAAAATAAAAAATAATACTACAAGAAACTAGTAGAAATCCAATAATCTGACATTCCCCCAAAAGACACACATGTGGTGGGCACCAGCCTCAGCTGATACTGCATAAAGTGGTCGTCACGGGTCAAGGAAGATGAAAAGACAGAAGAGAGCACCAACCATATGTCCACTGGAAGGAGCCGAGGGGATTTGAACCGTAGGAAATTTCCAGAGAAGACTAACAATCGTAGCCAGCATTAAATCAATGTTGCGACTGTTGCAATAACACAAAATCATTTGCAGTGGTTATCAAAATGTGTGGAGAGTGCTGGAAGTCTTGGGAGACTTGGTGTCATGCAGACTCCAGGGAACACCACTTGTTATTGCCAATGAGCAATCATTGATAATGACTCGTGTGAGAATTCCTACTGAGTAAATAATAGTCCTCCGCTCTATAATAAAGAAAAATGTGTATTTATTTGTATATAAATAAATATATGTACTTCAATTCTGTCGTGCAAAGTTAGCGAGTAAAACATGTGCCTTTTTCTAGGTCTCGAATGAAACCATTTCAAGTTGTGAGGGGAAGCGAGAAAGCAAATAGAAAGTCAGACAACGATCTCAGACTTACCTCACCACCCAAAATGAATTCAGAAAGAAATCCGCCACTCTATAATAAAAAGTCAACAGTGGGTGTTACTTTTTTCTTTAGGTCATCAGAAATGATAATAATAATAATTTATACATGAAAAATTAAATTACTGACGTAATTCTATGACTTTATATGAATATTTTAGCAATATCTCTAGAAAAATAGCGAGTGCGAACAGTGGTGAAGTATAAATTTTTTTCATGATTTTTACAGAGGATGTATACTAATAATAACAAGTCGTCAGACTGCATACTTCCACTTGACAATGTAAGGATGGGCCAAAGTTTTATCTGATCCTTACTCTCCATATTGTATGAAATATTTCCGAAGTTATGTCATGAAAACATTGATGACTTAAAAATTATTTATCTGATCCGGCTGAAATTTTGCATGGGGGTTACTGTTATCAAAGAGCATCAAATCCATACATCAAATTTGAAAAAATCGGAATTTGCAATTCCGTGAAAATGTCGACCATGACGGAATTTTTCAAAATCAATGTCAAGCTTAAGGTCATATAAAATGCGGGACTTCATTGGCTACAATATGGGCCAACTAGTGAATCTCTACGATGAACAGTACTGATGTTATTGCCAAAACTGTGACTCTCACCTTTTTCCTGAAATTGACCTTTGACCTAGGTATCCCAAAATTAAATCCGTTTCAAATTAGACAATGACTGATATTTTAAGCAAGTTTGGTGACGACTGGTCAAGCGATGTGGACGCTGAGCTGTACATAAACAAACAAACATAGTGACAAACGAGCAAACAAACTCGACCGAAAACATAACCTCATTTGCGGAGATAATAAATAGTTCATGTTAAGAGAGAGGGAGTTATAATTGTTTCAAGAGGATCAGTGCAAAGTGAACTCAACTGCTTTGAAGTCGGCTTGCCAATTTTACAATCTTTAATTGCACCTCCACACAAACTTATAAATGGAAACTAAATTGAAAAAGAATTCTGGGTAACATTTTTGATTGTTTTACTTTTGTGAAAAAAATCTGTAATAAAGCAAGTACAAACCTTTTTATATAAAACTTACCATTTTTTTTCTCATTCTTTGCCATGAAAGTTCCCAAATCCAATAAAGGGAAAAGAATTAATTTAAAGGCTTCAAGGTTTCTAAAAAAGGAAACTTCCTCTTCTGACATTGTTTTTGCCCTTTTCTCAAATATTTTGTTTGGTCTCCAAGTTCTATAAAAAGACTTTTCTTAACTTGCCACTTGATTTAAGGAAGTCATATTTTACCGGTATTTTAGGAATAGATACGACTTTAACAAGAACCTCATAAGATCATCGAGTCTTGGCCACTGAGATTAATATATATATATATATATATATATATATATATATATATATATATATATATATATATCGCCAAACAATCGTTGTGTTTGAATTCTTAGAACTGATATAGACAATGTTCTGATTTTGTCAATCTCAACTTATATATATATATATATATATATATATATATATATATATATATACACATATATATATATATACACACATATATATATACATATATATATATACATATATATATATACATATATATATATACACATATATATATACATATATATATATATATATATATATAACACATATATATATATATACATATATATATACATATATATATATATATACATATATATATACATATATATATATATATACATATATATATATATACATATATATATACATATATATATGTATATACATATGTATATATACATATATATATACATATATATATATATATACATATATATATATACATATATATATATATATATATATATATACATATACACATATATATATATATACATACATATATATATACATATACAAGTATAAATTTACATAAAACACAGTCCTTTATTTTCCCACCTAAATAGAATATATATTCATTCCTAGGTCTATGCCTGGTAAACATTGCTCCACTGACGATGGACCTGGAAGGGTCCGAAAGCGCTTTGGGAAGCTATGGCAATTTTATCAGCCAGTTTCCGTCTGAAACTAAGAACCTAATCAGAAAAACGGAAAGGATCTTAGAAAAAATAACCAGACACAAGATGTCCGTTTTTTTTAATGATACTTGTATAAAAGAAAAGATGCTGCCAAGATACACATATATATATATATATATATATATATATATATATATATATATATATATATATATATATATAAGTTAAGTATGTGTATATATTTATTTGTATATACAGAATAATCTCCTAAACAAAGGAACGGATCATTATGAATATTAATTGAATTATCTCCTATTTGGAGTTTTTAAAACTAGATGGCTCTGACAGCCAATAGTTGTTAATTGAATTATCTCCCCTTTTGCAGATTGGCTGTTTCGAGTCTCTAAAGCTAGATGGCTCTGGCAGTCAATTTGCATAAGAAGCAGTGTCATTAGTATATAAACTCTACTTTTTGATTGAAGAGTACTATTGATTATATGAGCTGCAACAGGGAAGACTGACAATGAATTTTGGAATATATATTCGAGTCAACACGGTTAGTAACATGGTTGCATTATTATTAATTTTTGTAAATTTTGACATTTAGGGGGTTCATATATATAAAGTTAAGTACGTGTATATATTTTTATATATATTTCGTTAAGAGGATAAACTCCTAAACTAATGAACCTATCATTATGAATTTTTGAATGTATATTCTAGGCAACACAAGAACATTATTCTAGGCAACATTAGAACATTATTTCTTTTGTAAACTTCACACTTTGGGGGGGTGCACTTACCCAAATTCGCACCTTCTCCCCCAAAATCTTTTCAAATAAGTTAGATGCAAAATAATTCATAAAGAAAAGAATTGCTCTACATCAAATTTTGAGTTATATTAAGTAATACTAGCGACATAAGAGAAGAAAGAAAAGAAAAAAAGCTAGTCAGAATCAAGTATCGATTGCTATTTAGATCTAAAAATGAAATTTAAGATGTACTTATGCTGGTTTTTTTTTCAGCATTTACTTTGTGACAGTTTGAAACTAGTTTATATGAGTGAATTGTTTTCGTTTTTCTTCATTTCAGGCTTGCCAGAAAGAATTTAACCCTGGATGAATTTGATTATAACAAAAAACACATTACGGATGAAATCTATGCTGCAATGGATAACACCAGTTTTTCCGGTGTTTCGGTATGTAATGCACAAATGTGTTCTCTATTGTTAACTACTATATTTATTAATTTTCAGATTTTAATAGTTTGATATATTTTTAATGGATAAAGTGGAAGTAGCAGGCATAGTTACAATGAATATAATAGTAGCACAATACAAATCAATTATAATTATATGATAATTGCTGACCTTTCTATCTACAGCACATCCGACCTAATCGCTAATATGTACTAGCTAATATATGTACCAGCTAACATATCCACTTTAATATGTAATACTATATTAGATTTTAAGTTGACATTGCCAATTTCGATAGCCCAGGTCTGTATCCATTATGCTACTCATGCAATCCCACAAAATATAGGTGAGAAAATAAGATTAGTTAATAATCGAAACAAAGAAAGGAATTTTTAGGATGGGAATTAATAATTTGTATTTTTTGGATTACTGTTCTCATCTTGGAGTTGAATATTAAAATAATAATAAGAAAATAATTTCCTAATTTCTAGAATTTGCAGTTTACACGAATTATACATTTACACATTATTATCTTTCATGTGATCAACACCTACACTATTAAAAATATCCTATAGCATTGATCGATTGCCTAAGCAAAAGTCCAGAACATCATTTTGTCTTGCTGAAACAAAAATGAAAGTAAAAAGACACCTGGGCTACGCCGGATGGGGGCAGCTAGTTGTAAATCAGTTTACGGTAGTGGTAAATACAGATGGCAATAAATCCAGTAAGCAGGTGTATCCACGCAAGTATACAGGTATTATCAAAAAAAGTACTAAAAAAGTATGCCTAGAGACAATTCCTAGAAGGTTATTAACTATACAGAAATATTCTATGTAGTTAGTTCGATGGAACGAGAACAATCTACCCCCGTAGAGTAAATAAAGGGTTCAATTCGAAATTCCGTACTGCTTAACAATGCAGGAATATGCCGGATAGTCAGAAGGGGAATTGAAACCAAGATGAAATTGAAAATATGTTTCTTTGTTTTGTTTTGGCTTATTTATTTTGTCCTTTACTTTATTTTAATAGATATAACTTGCTTTCAGTCTCAATTCGTTCACTGGAGATGTATGTGTGAAGGCTGTATATAACTATATTTCGAGAGAAACTCCCTTCTCAAGTGTTGCTGTTTCGTTCAACATGCAAAATTGGTGTAAGTGGTAATACAACCAGTAAGTAGTTCCCGTGAACTGCAGCAAGTTTATCCAAACAAGTGTACAGGTTATTACGAAGATAAGTACTAAATAAAAAGTACGTTTAGTTATGTGAGAATTCTCTTTGATAAGGATGTTGCTGCTAATCGAGTTGGTCGGGGACATTTATGGTGAGGGGGCTACAAGTGCAGTAAGTTCGTCGGAGCATATTACTTGAAAAACAAGCACAGAGCTGTAACATTACAGTGATGGGACAGAGGCTGGATCTTAGTAGACAGTGTGAGACCTATTAGGTGAGAGACTCATTTTTGTACTCTTTCCAAGAAAGAGAGACTAGTACATAGAAATGAGTAGTGTATGTGTGTTGTTAGTTTGATACACATGTGTGTAGGTGTGTTGTTAGTTTGATACACATGTGTGTAGGTGTGTTGTTAGTTTGATACACATGTGTGTAGGTGTGTTGTTAGTTTGATACACATGTGTGTAAGTGTGTTGTTAGTTTGATACACATGTGTGTAGGTGTGTTGTTAGTTTGATACACATGTGTGTAGGTGTGTTGTTAGTTTGATACACATGTGTGTATGTGTGTTGTTAGTTTGATACACATGTGTGTAGGTGTGTTGTTAGTTTGATACACATGTGTGTAGGCATGTTGTTAGTTTTATACACATGTGTGTGAGCGTGTTGTTAGTTTGATACACATGTGTGTAGGCGTGTTGTTAGTTTGATACCCATGTGTGTAGGCGTGTTGTTAGTTTGATACACATGTGTGTAGGTGTGTTGTTAGTTTGATACACATGTGTGTAGGTGTGTTGTTAGTTTGATACACATGTGTGTAGGTGTGTTGTTAGTTTGATACACATGTGTGTATGTGTGTTGTTAGTTTGATACACATGTGTGTAGGTGTGTTGTTAGTTTGATACACATGTGTGTAGGTGTGTTGTTAGTTTGATACACATGTGTGTAGGTGTGTTGTTAGTTTGATACACATGTGTGTAGGTGTGTTGTTAGTTTGATACACATGTGTGTATGTGTGTTGTTAGTTTGATACACATGTGTGTAGGTGTGTTGTTAGTTTGATACACATGTGTGTAGGCGTGTTGTTAGTTTGATACACATGTGTGTAGGTGTGTTGTTAGTTTGATACACATGTGTGTAGGTGTGTTGTTAGTTTGATACACATGTGTGTAGGCGTGTTGTTAGTTTGATACACATGTGTGTAGGCGTGTTGTTAGTTTGATACACATGTGTGTATGTGTGTTGTTAGTTTGATACACATGTGTGTAGGTGTGTTGTTAGTTTGATACACATGTGTGTAGGCGTGTTGTTAGTTTGATACACATGTGTGTAGGTGTGTTGTTAGTTTGATACACATGTGTGTAGGTGTGTTGTTAGTTTGATACACATGTGTGTAGGTGTGTTGTTAGTTTGATACACATGTGTGTATGTGTGTTGTTAGTTTGATACACATGTGTGTAGGTGTGTTGTTAGTTTGATACACATGTGTGTATGTGTGTTGTTAGTTTGATACACATGTGTGTAGGTGTGTTGTTAGTTTGATACACATGTGTGTAGGTGTGTTGTTAGTTTGATACACATGTGTGTAGGTGTGTTGTTAGTTTGATACACATGTGTGTAGGTGTGTTGTTAGTTTGATACACATGTGTGTAGGTGTGTTGTTAGTTTGATACACATGTGTGTAGGCGTGTTGTTAGTTTGATACACATGTGTGTAGGTGTGTTGTTAGTTTGATACACATGTGTGTAGGTGTGTTGTTAGTTTGATACACATGTGTGTAGGTGTGTTGTTAGTTTGATACACATGTGTGTAGGTGTGTTGTTAGTTTGATACACATGTGTGTAGGTGTGTTGTTAGTTTGATACACATGTGTGTAGGCATGTTGTTAGTTTTATACACATGTGTGTGAGCGTGTTGTTAGTTTGATACACATGTGTGTAGGCGTGTTGTTAGTTTGATACACATGTGTGTAGGTGTGTTGTTAGTTTGATACACATGTGTGTAGGTGTGTTGTTAGTTTGATACACATGTGTGTAGGTGTGTTGTTAGTTTGATACACATGTGTGTAGGTGTGTTGTTAGTTTGATACACATGTGTGTAGGCGTGTTGTTAGTTTGATACCCATGTGTGTAGGCGTGTTGTTAGTTTGATACACATGTGTGTAGGTGTGTTGTTAGTTTGATACACATGTGTGTAGGCGTGTTGTTAGTTTGATACACATGTGTGTAGGTGTGTTGTTAGTTTGATACACATGTGTGTATGTGTGTTGTTAGTTTGATACACATGTGTGTAGGTGTGTTGTTAGTTTGATACACATGTGTGTAGGTGTGTTGTTAGTTTGATACACATGTGTGTAGGTGTGTTGTTAGTTTGATACACATGTGTGTATGTGTGTTGTTAGTTTGATACACATGTGTGTAGGTGTGTTGTTAGTTTGATACACATGTGTGTATGTGTGTTGTTAGTTTGATACACATGTGTGTAGGTGTGTTGTTAGTTTGATACACATGTGTGTAAGTGTGTTGTTAGTTTGATACACATGTGTGTAGGCATGTTGTTAGTTTTATACACATGTGTGTGAGCGTGTTGTTAGTTTGATACACATGTGTGTAGGCGTGTTGTTAGTTTGATACCCATGTGTGTAGGCGTGTTGTTAGTTTGATACACATGTGTGTATGTGTGTTGTTAGTTTGATACACATGTGTGTAGGTGTGTTGTTAGTTTGATACACATGTGTGTAGGTGTGTTGTTAGTTTGATACACATGTGTGTAAGTGTGTTGTTAGTTTGATACACATGTGTGTAAGTGTGTTGTTAGTTTGATACACATGTGTGTAGGTGGGTTGTTAGTTTGATACACATGTGTGTAAGTGTGTTGTTAGTTTGATACACATGTGTGTAGGTGTGTTGTTAGTTTGATACACATGTGTGTAGGTGTGTTGTTAGTTTGATACACATGTGTGTATGTGTGTTGTTAGTTTGATACACATGTGTGTAGGTGTGTTGTTAGTTTGATACACATGTGTGTAGGCATGTTGTTAGTTTTATACACATGTGTGTGAGCGTGTTGTTAGTTTGATACACATGTGTGTAGGCGTGTTGTTAGTTTGATACACATGTGTGTAGGCGTGTTGTTAGTTTGATACACATGTGTGTAGGTGTGTTGTTAGTTTGATACACATGTGTGTAGGTGTGTTGTTAGTTTGATACACATGTGTGTATGTGTGTTGTTAGTTTGATACACATGTGTGTAGGTGTGTTGTTAGTTTGATACACATGTGTGTAGGTGTGTTGTTAGTTTGATACACATGTGTGTAAGTGTGTTGTTAGTTTGATACACATGTGTGTAGGTGTGTTGTTAGTTTGATACACATGTGTGTAGGTGTGTTGTTAGTTTGATACACATGTGTGTAGGTGTGTTGTTAGTTTGATACACATGTGTGTAAGTGTGTTGTTAGTTTGATACACATGTGTGTAGGTGTTTTGTTAGTTTGATACACATGTGTGTAGGTGTTTTGTTAGTTTGATACCCATGTGTGTAGGCGTGTTGTTAGTTTGATACACATGTGTGTAGGTGTGTTGTTAGTTTGATACACATGTGTGTAGGTGTGTTGTTAGTTTGATACCCATGTGTGTAGGTGTTTTGTTAGTTTGACACACATGTGTGCAGGTGTTTTGTTAGTTTGATACCCATGTGTGTAGGCGTGTTGTTAGTTTGATACACATGTGTGTAGGTGTGTTGTTAGTTTGATACCCATGTGTGCAGGTGTCACGTATGCAGCAACCAAATTGCCAAAATCATTACAGAAATACTAAAGTTCACAAATCGTTGCTGGTTGTTCACCTTCTATGCACTTTTGCGTGATCCTTCTAGACTGACAACTTGTTGATCTAGCCGTACAATATTTAACAATTTTACATGTACATTTTAGTTGACGGAAAGAGAATCCCTGGTTGTCTTGCATTCTTTATTTGAGGGGTGGGGGGAGACCCCCGCAGTGACTTGACTTTTAGTATCCAATTTCATTTTAGTATCCAATTTCACGTATTGTAATAAAAGGCTCTGTCCATCTACTAGCCCATTTCTTGGTCTGTCATGCCAGATAGAAGCAATTTTTAATTATTATCGCCTGTAATAAAGAATGAGGTTATATCGGCCGAAACGTAAAAATAATAACAAAGATGAGAATAGTAAAGATCTATTTAGAGGCCAACAGTCTTCTTGATTTTTATTAATGATATGCTAAATCATATCCTGAGTATAGACGACACACCTATCTATGGCTACACCTCGAAGAGCATTGGTAATCAAGATCTCACTGATTCCTTCTCCTCAGATATGGAGCAAGTGGTGCAGTGGGGGGGGAATGGCGTGTTACCTTTAACACTTTTAAAACCAAGCTTCTCTCCTTTCACCATCAATGCTCGGATCCCCGTTTTGCCCCTGTCGAAATGAATGGCTCTCTTCTTGAAGAAGTCCCTTGTTTAGATAAGCTCCTAGAACTGACTTTCACTCCAGATCTAAAATGGAAGGCATATATCCAGTTTGTTGCTGAAGCTACTGGGAAAATGGTTGGATCCAGAATGTTCCTGACTCCAGATGTAATCTTCTACCTATATAAGAGTTAGAAACCTTCTCAAGAAAACTTCTCACACCTGCCAGTATCCTATATCGCTACAAAGCCATCATTCGCCCATGCATGAGGTATTTTTGTCACATCTGGGCTGGTGTATCACCTATTATTCTCTCCCTATTAGACAGGGTAAAAAAAGAGCCTCTAATCTAATAGGTCCCACACTGTCAACCAAGCTTTAACACCTGTCCCATCGCCGCAATGTTGTATCCCTGTGCTTGTTTTACAAGTACTCCAATGGAATGTGCTCCGACGAACTTGTGGCACTTGTGCTTCCTCAACCTAAATACCCCTGTCCAACCTGACAATCAGCAAAATCTAACCCCTTCACTGTGGAGGTCCCCAGATGCCAGAAGGCTTTCGACTCTAATAGCTTCTTTCCTTGAATCACTAGCCTTTGGAATTCCCTCTCTGCTTCCTGTTTCCCTGACTGTACCAACATGCAGAAATTTAAATGTAATGTGAACAAATAACACCCCACTTAAGATGTTCCTGTAAGTATGGTCCCTAATTCACAGTAGTCCCTTAGGTCTCACTGGCAATGTGCCTTGTTTGGGGTGAATAAAAGTGAAAAAAAAAGATATGGAATACTGCTGTCACATCTGGCAAGGTGCTGCATAGAGCACGTTTTCCTGCCTTGACGGAGTACAAAATCGACTTTGAAATCTAATGAGTGTCGATCTTTTCCCTTCCCTACAACTCCTTTCTCACAGAAGAGACGTTGCTAGTCTCTCTCTACTCTATTGTTATTTCCATGGTAGGTGCATCACTGAGCTCCAGTCTTTGGTTTTTCCTCATAAGACATTCACAGCAATAACTCGTCTTCCTACCACAATGAAAAGGGATTTTTTTCCCTCCATATACTTGGCGTCAGACGAATTTCCATGGACAGAGCTTCTTTGCAAGGGCTTCCCGTCTGTAGAACACATTTCTGCATGACTGCTTCCCTGCAGATTACAACTTGGTCATCTTCAAATCCAATGTCAACAAATTCTAGGTCACGGACTA
Organism: Sepiola atlantica; assembly: GCA_963556195.1. Taxonomy (NCBI): domain Eukaryota; kingdom Metazoa; phylum Mollusca; class Cephalopoda; order Sepiida; family Sepiolidae; genus Sepiola; species Sepiola atlantica. The sequence goes on from OY744516.1 coordinate 216,039,889, forward strand.
CCACAGTTCATACCATTGATCAATGTTAGTACTCCTACAATGTTCCTCATCTTTCGGCTGACAATCATTCCCATCTCATTAACCCTTATCCTCGAGTGGCTCTTGGCCTTGATAAGTGGTGACCCGATAGTAAAAGTAAATAAAATAATACAAATTTAAACATCAATTGGAAATCTTCTTTATTCCATCAATAAAAAAAATCAGTACATGTGAGAGCATATGAAAAGCTACTGTTAAAATATACACTAAAGAATTTCTTGTCGGTTTTATACACCGAAACATGTCTAAAGGAAAGTTTGCTGCCTGAATATTAGTTTGAAATAGTATCTAAGCCTGTCACACTTAAGTTTGAAGTAGCATTTAAGTCGGTCTGTCAGGCTTGTTTGAAATAGCATCTTCTTCGTTCCTAAATGCATAGATTGAATGAATGCATTTTATTTTCGACTGGCTGTCCCTACCCGGCGTTGCCCGGATGTGTATCTACCCACAAGTTATTTTACTGTTTTAAACTATGCTGTTTTACTTTCTAAATATTATTTTTTCTTCCAATAAAAGCAAAGTAACTTTGTATAGACGAATACAGAGTTACGTTCCTTTAAAAAAAAGAAAGCTATTGATTATTGATAACAAAGAAACAAGGATCAATTATACCTGAAGCACCCCAAAATCAGAAACGACCAAAAGGACACATGAAGGGTCGACATCGGTTTCGTTTTCTTTTACTTCCGGTTGCCCTCTCAGATTTGTTTACAAAACGTTTGATAATATGAATCAACATTAAACAAATTAAAGTTCACCTGGTCTGAATCCATGACAGTGTTGATATTGTTTTTTAGAATTGAAACTTGTACAATCTCGGGTAAAAGGCTTAGTTGAATTACATTTAAAACAATGCATTATCTTACCTGTCTGTAGGATTTATTTTATATCCCCTGTAAGATTTTCGTTCCTTCATACTTCTGTATCTATTGTAATTTACTGTTTCAACTTCTTCTTTGATAGCAGGGACGGTTTTACATTCCATTGATGAAATATCAGAAAACACTTTCGTCAATGTATCTTTCATTGTTGCATATGTCAAGCTTGAGCACGTGGTACTTGCTAATTTTTCCATTTCGTCCAATACATTTGCTGCATTCAGAGCAAAAAAAAACCTGGACTCCTTCTGGCAAAGTAATTCCAAATTTCTGTAATTTTTGATACAGAAATTCATATCGTACCAAAAATTAATTTATATTAATTCCGACCGCATTTTCGTATGAGTAAAACTCCTTAAATGTCATATATGCCATCGTGTTTTCATCCGATAAGTAAATTTCGTCTAATTTGTCTATAATTATATTCAATCCATTTGCTTCACCAATATTCATTATTGCCAAATGTCGAACACTTCTCTTATATTTTGTTGTAGTGACAAAAATACAGCCGGACCCTGTTTTCTCTTTAGATAAATCTGTAAATATAGACCATATGCCGATATCTTGCTTCCATTCAGCATATGACTCTCCATTTAGCAAAATAGGTGGGTGTTTTGTAAAAGAAGCCATCTTTCTTTTAAATGTGTTTCGATGTTTGCTGAACAAGATAATTTCTCATCACACAAAAGAAGACAGCTTTTGCCATCAATGTTAGTTTACTCATTACATAAATCCAGTCATGCACACACATCCGTTTGTCCAAAGCGCCATCTTTGTTTTCCCAGTCAAATAACCAACAACAATAACAAGCAAGGGAGATCATTCTAAAAACTTATCACAAAGGAATAGAACTCTTACATATCAATACAAGAGGGATAACTTAACACCAAGGGTATACAGCAGACACAATAAGAGACTTTCACGAAATACTTAACAGCACACACTACTTACTGAACTCTCTCAAACACAAGTTAGTACATACACTCTCTCACTAACAAAACAGGCACGCTAATACACACACATACAAATCTACATGCAAATCCCAGTTACACGTGCGTAATCTCATGCAGCACCAGCCGAAATGAAAACGTGTACTCAATTTCTCCTTACAGATAATACACTCTTCTTTCACCAGAACATTCTTGGGACTCTCTGAACTTTAGTATTCTACAAACTTTTTATCTTTCGTTGCCTTAGGTTGTCAATAAAATTTAATTATTTTGTATGATAGATGTTTACATTCTTTCTTTTGATAATTTTCTATTCCTCAACAGTGGTATTATGGATACTGATTCAGACTATGGAATAAAATCTGTTGTGGTCCCTTATGTACTGATAGCATTGTCAAAACTATGAACCGGTTATGAACCAGCTATGGCTATGAACAGCAGTGTATGCCTTATTAATCATTTAAGTGCAAGTCATTAGCCAAATATAAATTTGTGATATAATTATGTATTTTATTTGTTACAGGGAAATGTGGCATTTTCATCTGAAGGAGATCGAATAGCCCTGACTCAAATTGAACAAATGATCAGTAAGTGTTTATTTTTTTGGCTTCTTTTTCTTTTCAAAAAAGTGATAAATTTTCTTAATTAGATGCGTTTTTCTCTATTAGTCTTATTTGCATCCTAGGGAAAATACTCATCATAATCAATTATAATGACTAGAAAATATATGCTCCCTCTGGTCACATATTTTTGCTTGTAGATATAATGGAAGTGTAATGCCTGGGAAGACGATATCATGATGAACGAACATATACTACACTACCCCCCCCCCAAAAAAAAAGATGGAGTTAATGTCAACAGAACAGTACTAAACTATCCTCATCCACCTCAAAAAAGGAGGAGATAATGCTTGGTATGATTGTATCATGATAGATGAACATATCTTACACTACTCCCCCAACGAGGAGGTAATGGCTAGGAGTATGGTCTCATGACAATAGAACAGATACTAAACTAGCCCCTCCCCCAATAAATAAGCAGTAGATAATGCTTTGAGGATGGTATCATGTTGAACGAACATATATTACACTACCAACAATCCAAAGAAGGAGGTAATGCCTGAGAGCATGGTCTCATGACAACAGAACAAATGCTACACTATCTCCTACCCCGCCCCTCTAAAAAAGGAGTAGGTAACTCCTGGGATGGTTGGTATCATTACAACAGAACAGATACTACACTACACTATCACCCACGCCTAAATTGAGCATTAAAAAATAGTACAATAGTTCAGTAATAGAAGTAATAGAATACTTTCGACTTCAGACAGACAGATACCAAATCTTCATGATGGATTTACATCTTTATATATTCACCAAAAATATACAGTGATCCATTTTGGGTCAAATATTATGAAAAAAGATGAAAAAAATATTATATAATAATAAAATAAAAACATTTCTCCCTTGCCCTTTCATGAGGAAGAGGCAAGTAAATCCCAACACGCCCTTTGGTATCAAAGCTGGTTTCTAAACATTAAATCGGAGACGGAGACAGCCATTTTGGAATTGGCTCTGTGTGCCTTGAGGTGCAAGCTTCCACATTTAAAAATAACCTTGTGTCAATATTGTCTGTATTTTGGGGAGGAGGAATTTTTATTTTACTAATGAGTCACAACTTGTCAAGGCTAAAAGCCATGCAATGATAAGGATTAATGGGATGAATAGAGCAGTACCTCCCCATCTTAGGACGTATCTGACTTTTATACAGGTAGAGGATTGTGTCATGGGTCAGGTACTTTCTGGAGTGGTAGAATGATCCAACCATTTTTCTAGCTACTTTAGCAACAGATTTTCAATTTTCAGACTTTTCTTTTCATCTTGGTTGTTGTTCCTATTTACTTGTCTTGCCACGAGGGCCGAGTTAGACACCAAAGTCGGTTTTTAATGTGGGGAAAAACCAGCTTCCCTAAAAAGGGGCACTGCGGATTGGAACAAAAATTTAAATAATTGCCTCAGTCTAGAAGGATTTCTCCTTCACTGAGCGAGAACAGAAAAGATGAAGTGTAGCATCAGAAGAAAAGATACTACACTTTGCTCTTAGCTAAAAGGCTGTTAGATAATGGCTCTATGAGAATGGACGTATCTGTTGGAGATCGGGTTTGACTTGCGCGAATTAACGCGGAGCAGTCAAGTGCAGAACAGGGCTTGTTCTCACAGTCAGAACTGGCAGACGTGACAAGGTTACGTGTAACGAGACCTCAGATCAAGGGTCAGTCTACACCTGCGAGAAGCTCTGTGACTTTGCGGGACTTGCATGGGAAACAGGGATCTGTGACGTCACTCGTTCTCATGAGAAGCGAGTTTTTAGTCAGTCTGATTCGGAAAGCGAACTGAGAGGACGTGCGATTCACAATGTAAAGATACGGAATATTTCCCTTCAGGGAAGACAAGCGCGAGAATCCTTTCCCACCTCTCTCTATGAATAGTTAAGAAAACATTAATAACTAACTACGATAAAGTAGGATTTGCTCTCTTCCTCTCTCTCGGCGTGGTGAATGACTCCCAGTTGAAATAACAACGCTTGCAATAAAATGAATTAAATTCAAAAAGGAAGTTTGTTTTCGGAGTGCATCATGGCTTTCATTGCAGACAACAGACGACGGCAGAGAAGAAAGAATTCATCCACTGGACGACACGACCAACCCTCTACATGACGAGTATACGAAATGGGTTCTGCCGCGGTCCAAGCAGGAGAGGGGCTATGCAACAAGGCCAGGTTGTATACATCTTGGTTGTTGTTATCATAACATTTCAAGTGTCTTGTGTTGCACTTAGGAACTGTTATGCAAGGCAACCCTTTATTGGAACCCTTTGATGCACTGTGAAAGGTAATGGCAAATATATACATGAAATATTTCAAAGACATGCTCTTAGGTTCAACGGAAACCAGCTATGTGGCTAAGAGACATTGATGACACCTTCATACTCTGGCCTCACTAGACGTAGAGATACTTTTGCATCAGATAAACTCAATACGACCATCTATACAATTCACAATAGAGAAAGAAAACGATGACCAATTTGCTTTCATGGATATACTAATATCATACACAGAGTATTGGTTTAAGATATCCGTATACCGCAAACCCACCTTCATCAGGCAATACCTCAACTTAGATTATCATCACCCTTATGGTATCAAATATGGAATCGTATGTTGTCTACAATGAGTAACGAGTCCATACGTACCGCCAACAAATGACCAGACTAAAAAAATACTCTTCTATGTAATAGCTATTCATATAACATATGCTCCACCCCAAGTAATAAAAACAGAACAGAAGAAACCGAAAACCCTAACCCCGACGGTTTGTTAACCCTATATTGGAGGCCCCTCTGAGAAGATTCAAACATATTTGATCCTTACAACATCAGGACAGTGTTCAAAAGTGATTCAAAATTTCGAAGACCTCGTCCGAGTAAAGCCACCTATGGAGGAAAACAGTGACCCAAAACTGTATGTACTCCATTCTGTTGTGCAAAGGTTTACAAGAATGAAACATGCTGCCCCCCCCCCCCTCAAAATAAAAATGGAAAAATATCTAGCAGAGTGATAAAAATTTGGTATATTTTACTCTATTTAAAAAAACTAATAATAGACTAATAGATCTAGTTTTTGACAATAACCTATCAGGTTGAGGAGACATCTTATATAAATAGAGATTTTGTCCGTCTGTCCGTCCAACCATCTGTCCATCAGTCACATTGCGGAATTTGTCTAATTTCGAAATATCTTAAATCTTGACTATTTTTAGAAATGGAGAATATGGCATTAATAGTAAATAATAAATTCCCAACAAATAAAGCAGCATCCGGAAATCGAAACTGAAGCCTTGAGATCTACCAACTTGAGGTTCTACCAACTGACCTATTTGGACTTAAATAGAGCTTAAAACATTACTTTAACAAAATAAGTATCGCTTTGGCATGATATCATAGATTTATGATTTATGTCATGTTTCAAAACATGAATTCAAACATGAACGATAATAAATAAAAAAAATAAATAAACGAATGGGTAAACATTATCAATGGCATTGGACAGACTAGACTTTGAGCCCATAGCGCTCATTAATTCTAACGTTAAAAAAAAATGTTCAAGATTATTATATAATATAAATGCACTTATTTATTTTGAAAGTTTCAATTAAATTGTCTGTCATTCGTCTCTCTAGTAAAGTAGTTAATTAAAATGTTGCTAATCTTTCTCGATAACTTTTATTTTTTTAGTTTTTATTATTTTACTTTAGTAAGTTCGCAGAAATCAAGTATTGGGCTAACAATTCTATATAACATACATAGGTATCCGAGTGCTCAATTAAAGTTATCCTTTACCTGACCACTAAACTATATTATAGTTTATGCTGATTGTGGTCTTTTCTTGGTCTTGCCAGATTTCAGGACAAGAATTCATCCGGTTTGGTGGAGTAGCCAGCTTTGTGCTGTTACTTGAGGTAACATCACTAGAAGAAGGTGCACCATTCCTGATATGAGCCAGTGTATAGCCGTGTCGAGGGGATCTTATTTGGGCTTCGAATGCTATGTTATTTTTAATATTTGGTCAGTTTACTTGTAGAGAAAAATATCCTCGGTTCAGGTTGTCCTGACAAACCCCTGTACAGAGAGACCGAAGATACTTGAGGATAGTGTCTAGTAAGCATTTAAACTCTCTCCTGAATGTCTTCCAATCTCAATATTACAGTCCAATTACCAATTCTAGACAAGAGCCTATGTTGTGCACTACTCCTGCCTGGACCGAGGCAGTACACGTCTCGTATACTCGCGGGTAGAGGGTTGGTCGTGTCGTCCGTGGATGAATTCTTTCTTCTCTGCTGTTGTCTGTTGTCTGCAATAAAAGCCATGTTCTGCACTCCGAAGACAAACTGTTCTGTTTAATTTAATTAATTTATTCAAGCGTTGTTATTTCATCTGGGGGAAATTCACCACGCCAGGAGAGATGGTAGAGAGCAAATTCTACTTCATCGTAGTTAGTTATTAATGTTTTCTTAACTATTCCTAGAGAGGGGGGAAAGGATTCTCGCGCTTGTCTTCCCTGAAGGGAAATATTCTGTATCTTTACATTGTGAATCACACGTCCTCTCAGTTCGCTTTCCGAAACAGACTGACTAAAACCTCGCTTCTAACGAGAACGAGTGACGTCACAGATCCCTTTGTTTCCCACACAAGGCCCGCGAAGTCACAGAGCCTCTCGCAGGTGTAGACTGACCCTTAATCTGAGGTCTCGTCACACGTAACCTTGTCACGTCTGCCAGCTCCGACTGTGAGAACAAGCCCTGTTCTGCACTCAACTGCCCCGCGTTAATTTGCGCGAGTCAAACCAACGATTTCCAACAGATACGTCCATTCCCATAGGGCCATTATCTAACACCTAGGCCTGAGTGCAATACTCTATATAAGGTTTTCATCGTCATCATATTCAGTTTAACGTCCATTTTGCATGCTGCCATGCGTTGGGCGGGTTTAAGAAAATGACTTCCAAAGTAACCTATCTCTGGCCAAGTCTTTATTTATCCCTCTTTCCCTCGGATCCATTTTTATCACTTCCTCCCATGCTTTCCTTGGTCTTCACTCGTGAACTGAACCTGCTACCTCAACTGACCTACATCTTCTCACCCAAGAACTCTCATCCATTCTTTTAGCATGGCTATACCATTGAAGTCTACTCTTTTGCACACATATTCTTATATTATTCAGATCTAATCTTTATCTGAGGTCGTTAGAACTAAGCTTGTCTTCAAGACTCGCATTACACATCCATTGTATCATTCTCATATCATTTATCTTCATGCAACGCATGTCCTCAACTCTCACTGGCCAGGTTTCACTTTTATACATCATCACACTGCATAGACTTTTCCCTTGGTCTTATGGGAGCTTTTTCTTTTTATTGTTGCATCTCGGCTTATCAAGGCCAAGAGCCACTCGAGGATGAAGGTTAACGAGATGGAAAGAATGTCAGTTGAGAAATGAGGAACAATCAGTGGTATGAACTAAGTTTGATTGATGACAAGTATTTGTTTACATCGAACTTGAAGATGACAATGTTGCAATCTGCAGGGAAGCAGTCCCGTTGTATTGTGTTCGACAGACGGGAAGCCCTTGCAAAGAAGCTCTGCCCATGAAAATCTCGCTTAATGCTAGGAACATAGAAGAAAGGAAAGTCTGTTTCCGTTGTGGTAAGAAGACGAGTTCTTGCTGTGAATGTCTTACTAAAAGGAACCCGAGATTGAAGTTCAGTCGAGCAACTTCCATGGAAATAAAAATAGAGTAGAGAGAGACTAGCAACGTCTGTTTTGTAAGAAAGCTTTATATATCTTTAAAACAGTGTTTGGATCCCTTGCAATTGTATTTCTAACCATCCAATCATTGCGTTTTTCATCAAAATAATTTTTTTTTTCTATTACAGATGGAACCTATCATATAATGGGTTACTATGATTCCGTTAAAGACAATCTCACCTGGTTTGACAAAGAACAATGGTTAGGTAAGTCCACATTTATTAGTAACTATCAAGGAAACAAGGCGTTGCCTGGGAGCAATAACTTGTTTTGCTTGTTTGTTTCAGCCTCTTATTATTATGAAGTAAATATTATGCTGTATCATAGAATTATGATACAAATCAGTCCGACGATGGGGCTGCTAAGGCATTTTTCGTAGGTCAGAGTGCGCTTATCCTAGTGTGCTGGCTTCTCAAAACCGCACCTCACTTTGTGTCCAGCCTCCTATGAAGCTATTTTTGAAATGTTTACTTGCATGCGTTTGCTTTCTGTAAGAAACAAAGATGTGTGTAAATCTCCTGTAGTCGTAATAAGATCACGATGGCGGTCCAAACTTTAGAAGGAACTCCTTTTCATATAACACCGTTACAACACTGACATAATTGCCAACAACAACGCTTGCTCTCAGCTGTCAAAAATCGAGCTGCTTGTCCACGTTTAATCCTAATCCGTCTTTTTTTTTAATTCGGTTGACCTCTACACATGCAAGTCTGTTACCCACGTATGCAAATTAGTTCTAACAATAAAAGTCCACATTTCTTAGCACAAGTTTTTCTCTATAGAAAATGGCCGCCCGACACACAAAACATCTGACACGCTTTGAAGCCAGTAAGTTTTCGTCTTCATTGTTACACTTTCCTATAGCATATAAAGATTAAGTATATAATATATAGCCAAACCATCTATGACTATACTAAATACTCCTTTGTTAGCCTAAGAGTTTTTCCTATATATTTTAATAACACAAAATATATTCTAATATATACTGGGATTGACTTATGTTTTTAAAAAAAATTGTTTTAGCCGTAATTTATAATTAACTGAACAAGTCATCCATCTCTCTCTTTGCTATCTATGTATTTCTCTCACCAGCTCTCACTCTATGTTGATTCAATGACTATTATATTTCTTAATGTCTCCATGAACATTTAGAGAAAGAGTGAGTGTCTTTTCTCAGCGTCGTCATCTAATTTACATACGTGTGACTGTACACACTATAAACACATATTAGACAAAATAGATGACAAAATAATAAGTCTTTTTACTTCTATACAAGAATAATAAAGAATAATAATACTTCTAAATAATGATAATAATAATAATAATAATAATAATAATAATAATAATAATAATAATAATACACGGAACTTGCCAGAGAAATGAAAGGGAGATGGAGCATGAAGAAAGTCAATAAGTATATTGACAATAATCGTAGGAGTATTTGGAACAGTCCCGAAAACCCTGGAAAAATACTAGGAGAAATTGGAATCAAAGGGAAGACTGAGACCATATAGCGGACAGCAGTGATGAAAACAGTTGAAATCTTAAGGAAACTCTTCGAATATGGAAACCAACTCACTTAAACTGTGAACGCTAGCCAGTCACATGGAAGTTACAAGAGAAATAAAACAAAAACATAGAACGAATACGATTGTCACATGAAACCAAGGGAACTGAAAATGCAAGAAGGTTATGGCACCAGCCTTGGCTGATACAACACAAAATAGTTGTGAGGAGTGAAGGCAGATAGAAAGACCGAGGAGGGAGAGCACTAACCAGACCTCCACTAGAAGGGTGCAGAGAGTACTGGGACCTTGTGGAGGTTTATTGACACCAAATCCTAGAGAAGACCAATGGTCATTGCCAGTGAGAAATCAATGATAAGTGACTGTTGCGATAATGCAAAATCATTTGCAATGGTTATCTAAAGAGGTGGAGAGTACTGAAAATCTGGGTAAACTTGTTGTCACTCAGACTCCAGGGAACACCACCGATTATTATCAGTGTGCTATCACTGATGATGATTTGTGTGAGAACTTCTAGTGACTACTACTACGACGACGACGGCGACGACGACTAATAATAATAATGATGATGATGATGATGATGATGATAGTAATAATAATAGTAATAATGATAATGATAATAGTAATAATATAATAGTAATAATAATAATAGTAATAATAGTAATAATAATAATAACAATAATAATAATGATAATAATAATAATAATAACAATAATGATAATGATAATAATAATAATGATAATAATAATAATTACAATAATAATAATAATGATAATGATGATAATAGTAATAAGATAATAGTAATAATAATAATAGTAATAATAATAGTAATAATAGTAATAGTAATAATAATAATAACAATAATAATAATGATAATAATAATAATAATAACAATAATGATAATGATAATAATAATAATAATGATAATAATAATAATTACAATAATAATAATAATGATAATGATGATAATAGTAATAAGATAATAGTAATAATAGTAATAATAATAATAGTAATAATAATAGTAATAATAATAGTAATAATAGTAATAATAACAATAATAATAATAATAATAATAATAATAATAATAGTAGTAATAATAATAATAATAATAATAGTAGTAATGTGGGGGTCGTCATACCTTTTTTTGGTGATAACTTCCTCCACAAATAAAAATAATAATAAGAAGATTTACATGCAAAATCAACGGAAGTTTATTTACTGAAATAAACTATTAACAAATAGAATATATTTCTTTTTGTAATGAGTTCATGAGTCCTTTCTTTAGTTTCCGGGTAAGTAAAAAGAAGAATGTCTTTTCCTTTGTTAAAGTGTTCATTTGTTATAAAATGTTAAAAGAGGCAATAGGTAATGTTCGCCTGTGAAATTGTATGAAGCGCGCGAAAGGGTGAAATGGAAGAGTGATAGTAAGATGCGTGTAACCTCCGGATGAAAGGTAAGTTGAAAGAGAAAGTTTGATGTTTGTATGTGCTTAAATACTATTTGGATCGGCTCCAGCGAGCTTATGGAGAAAAGTTTAGAAAAATATGTCTTTGGAGAAATCTCATTGGACAGAAATATCACGTGGTGTGCTCCCAATTACGTCCGCTCGTTTTTAGTTGATTTAATATATAAAGCCACATCGGAATTTGCGTGGGCGTTATTTTATATTTGCCACGCGCCAATACAACAATTTTCACTCTGCGCGCCTAAATTGTATTTATTCCAAACAACAATTTTTATTCGAACCTTAACCGTGTCAACTGGCACAGTTATTATAATAATAGTAGTAATAATAATAATAATAGTAATAATAATAATAACAATAAGAGTAATAATAGTAATAATAATAATAATAATGATAGTAATAATAATAATAGTAATAATAACAATAGTAATAATAATAATAATAATAATAATAATAATAATAATAATAATAATAATAATAATAATATAGAAGTAAAGAGTCTTATTATTTTCTGTTATGCAAGAAGAATGTCTTCAAAAATATGTCACAGTTTATGAATCTTCGACTGAAATCGAAGTAGAATAAATAATGGTCGGGCTTGTGACCCAATTGATAAAAATGAATTCTAAGCATATTTCAAGTACATCTAAGTGGAAGCAATTGAAAATCTTATAATTAGCTGAAAAATATAAACATAAGTCTTTAATAATTTCAAAGACAACAGAATGATGCAAATAACAGAATGGGTTTTCGTTCGTTTGGCGGCTCTTGGTGCTAATAACAATATCTGCAGAGAAATGCCAGAACGAGACAAAATTCTTGGCATCAGTTCTCAAACATTTGTAAACATTTGAAAATATTTCTGAGATGCAGCATCGTTGTAACTGGGTGCACGGCCTAGTGTGTAAAGACGTCGGTTAAGAGATATTCTGGAGTGAATTTTATTTAGAAGTTATGAGTTCAATCCCTGTTGAAGGAACTGGAGAAAAATTAATTGATATAAGATATCTAAAAAGAAAAAGCCTAGAACGCAGACTTAGAACTTTTTATACTAATGGGTCACCATTTATCAAGGCCAAAAGCAACTCGAGTATAAAGGTGACTAAGATCGAATGATTGTCAGTTGAAAGATGAAGAGCCTTATGAGAAGATTGAGACGGATTAATGGAATGAACCAAGTTTGAATACTTGTGGGATGGTTTATAATAGGAATATGTGAACATTGGATTTTAATACGACTCTGCTGTAATCTGCAGGAAATCACTCAACCCGTTAAATAAGATTTGTTTACGTCATTTGACATCTGTCGTCAATGTTTTCAACCTGATTTCCAGCCACAGCTATTCAGACAATAACGTTCTCTTGTTGATTATACTTTTGACCTACTGACATCAACGACAAAGAAATGTTTCTGCTTTGTCATTTCTTTCCAAAATTTAATTTTGACCATAAATCACTCACCCAACGTCCAGAGTTCTAATCTCGCCCCTAATATCATTGCACCTGTCTATGCCAAGTTATAACGCTAATCTTCAGTAAAAGAAGAAAATAAGATTTGGGAAAATTCATTCAATTTGGCATGTTTCCAGAATATAATTTGACTGCATCAAAAATGTATATTAAAAAAGTAAATAAAAATATAAATGCAGACATTTGTGCAAATACCCAAAACATGTAAATCTTTAAATTCATAATAAGAAAAAAAGGTTATATATTAAAGTTTAAATGTCTGATTATTTTTATAAAAGGAAAATAAAGTTTTTATACAACCGTTTATCCCTTTCTCTGTCCTACCTCCTCTTACCATTTCATGCTCTCTTCTCTCTCTTCTGAGCCATACTGTTTGTCTCCGCCCTCTAAATCTCTAACTCAGATGAAGTATGAAAATTAAGCAAAAGGGAAGTGCTATACTTTTAGTGTTAACAGACATAAACCTGAAGAAAGTCCACACACATCGGACGCATCTTCAACAAGACCAGGAAGAGATCTTACAAAAAAAAAAATGGTTAATACCTTTTTTATTTGTTTAAAGCTCTGATAAGGCTCGTTGTACCGAGCGAAATTATTAGAAAAAAGATCAAGATGAAAAAAAAAATTATTTTAATGACTGTCACTCAATACCTGGATCAATCTTCAATCAACCTCTTGGATATCTTTCCTGAATATGTTTTAATTTGTATGACTTGGATGGATTTTATAACTTTAACAAATAAGTATGTTTTTGGCTTGATATATTTGATGTGTTATGTACTTTTATGTATTTTTGTATATATTTTTATATATTTTCAAAGTGTAATTTATCACCTGCAGTAATGTCACTGCGGTAATGGTCGTCTGAGGAGAAGAATTATCTTTGAAAACTCATGAGTTAAGGACGTTGAGATACTTTGCCTGAATTTTGAATTCTAATAAAATTTGATTCGCACCTTATTTTATTATTTCATTTTATATTATGCTATTAATACTCTATCCAGTACATTGAGCTTCAGTCTTTATCCGGATGTTTCACTAATTAAAAGATATTAGTTGCCTCTTATATATTTTGTTGGATTAACTTTATATATATATATATATATATATATATATATATATATATATATATATATATTTCTCAATGTATGTGTGTGTGTGTCAGATAGCAGAAAACGTTAGAGAACCTACATAAAATCTAAAAGTGTATTCTAATATAAAATCAACCAGGGAAGACAATGGAATATTCCTGAATCTCTAAGTGCACCCCTAATGTCGCTATGAAGCAGATTTCGTCAGAGGGGGGTCGAGTTTTTCAACCATAGTTTGGAAAGAAAACACTGTAATTTCAATGTATTCCATCTTTCAAAATTATTTAAGCTTCTCTTCGGACTAGAGAGGTGGTGGCAAGAAACTCGGAAAGGGAGGTTTTAATAGTGCTCTGGAGGTATCCTTCATTTTATTTTGGTGGATTCAATGGTGCTCTAAACGAGAGCAATGAATGTAAGATTACAGTATTACATTCGGTAAGTGATATATAGTAATCCAAAAGTGCTCAACATCCTAGGTAGAGCAGGTATGTTTAAATGCAGCGTTGCTCGAGAGAAAGAACTGCTCTGTCTTTTGTAAACCCGGTGTTGTCCAACAGCCATGATAGTAATAATACAGTATTAAATTTGGTAAGTAGTATAAGTTAATCCAAAGTGCTCAATATCATAGATAGAGCAGGTGTATTTACTCGGCGTTGCCCGGGAGTCATCAATATCCTATATAGAACAATCCTACATAGAGTAGGTGTTTTTAAATGCTGCGTTGCTCGGGGGAAAGATTTCCACTGTATTTTGTTATACCGTTGTATACCAGAAAAGGTTCTTTGTGTTGCTCGGAAGTCAGTATTCAATATCCAAGATAGAGCAGGCGTATGTAATAATACAGTAGTACATCTTAAATGTGGTATGAAGAAGGGGAAGACAAGAAATATAGTAATCCAAAAGTTCTCAATATCCTAGATAGAGCAATTGCCCGGGAGAAAGAACTCCTCTGTCTTGTGTTAACTCGGTGTTGTCTGAGAGTCATGATAGTAATAATACACTGAAACAAATATAGGTTTCATTATATTATTAAGGAGGAGGGGGGAAGAAAAGAAACTCGGTATTGCCCGGGAATAAATTAAAACAAATATAAATTTCATTATATATTTCAGGAAGTAGGTGGGGAAGAAACTCAGGGTTGCCAGGGAGTAATAACTTTAAAACTGAAAGCTCAGGTGAATGGCTTATATTATTATTATTTCGAATACATTAAAAAAAGAGAGAGGAATGGGCTGGGTGGGAGTGAACCAGGGGAGGGATCTGGAAAAACGAATTGAGATAGGTAGAGAGATAGACGTTTAAATATAAAGAATGTTACACACACTTTTTAACCTTTTCTTTTTTGTTTTTATGGACCCGGGCAACGCCGAGTAGACTTGCTAGTCTATAGATATATGTGTGTCTGTACATGTAATGTGGAGAAATGAAGACAGAATGCTCAATGAAGTAAATAAGAGTATATAGTATGTTTATTTCAATATTGTACAGTTTTGATTGGCCATGGTATACCAACGGTTTCAGGAGCTAGACACGGCTGTTAACTGCTAATTGCCAGTAAAAACACGTCTTGCCTGTTTGTCAAGTAGTAAGCAAAAGATTGCCCAAAATTTTGGAAGATGCGTTATTTGTACAATTTCGGTTTCCTCTAGGCCATTAGTCAAGCGGTCTACTACGACGCCCGCATAAGGCGGCCCCTTTTCTAAAACATAGGTTCGAATTCTGTATAAGTCTCATTTTTCACTTTGTGGTATTCTTTGTTTATATCCACAGACTAAATAAAGCGTTTGTTTAGTGAAAATATTAACATAAAAAACATGAGGAATGATAGTAAATATTGTCTCCTAGAGTTGCAAAAATGCATCTAAAAATGAAGGATCCCACTATTTTCAAGTCGAATGCTGTAGAACATGACCTAGCAAGTAAGGCCGAAGATGCAGAAGCCAAGTATTCGTTTTTTATTTGCTTCCATTCCAGTTATGTACGTAGTTCAAAATGGCTACCATGGATTATTTAACTCAATTCACTATTTACAGTAAAATAAATTGGCTTAAAACTTATTTTAAATATTGAATTTTTTTCAACGCAAATAGATCACAAATATATAGTTAGAGCAGAATTGATTGTGTTTTACTAATTTTCCGACAGTATATCCTTTAAAATAATTCATGTCGGTAAAAGTAATGATTATCTTACATTGCATTTCCAGTTTCTTGACATTTGGTCGGTTGATTCAAGCCTGAAATCATGGAATGATCATTTCACTTCAGAGCTCAAAGACATTTAAAAAATAAAAACGAAACAAAATATTTGTTATTTCTCTACACAGTTTGGTGGCATTGGTTAAAGTTGAAAAGGCTTAACATTCCGAATGAGATTGTAAATCGATTCACATCAACCCGGGTCAAGAAAATGCCACTGGACACAGGATGTATCTGTCATAAAAAGTTACAAGCTTTACAAACAAAAAAGAAAATGCCACTTGCTTCAGGATGGTGCTGCAAAAGGTTTCCTTTATTTCACTGCTGAAGTCCATCTTCTCTACTCGGCCTTTTCGTGTTGTCCTATCGTCAGGCAATTCAATCCTGGCTTTCACGTCTTGGCTTAAGGACGCTTTAACTGGAAAGTTTTGAATCAAAGAATTTCTTTTTGTAATCCGACATTCGGATAGAAAATAATAAAAAATGTTCTTGCTTCAAATTCTCTGGATTTGGGAGTAAAAAAATCGTACATAAGTCCACGAGTTCTGACCTAATGATGAAGCCTGTTAGCAAAAAATATATAGTCTATTATAGTAGTTACTGTTCAAAATTAACTATACTGAAAACCTGAAGTAACTGGATTAATTAAATCATGTCTTATGCTGCTATATAATTCTGATATAAACTTCTATATACTCCTCATGTAAACTTCTATATATTCCTCATGTAAACTTCTATATATTCCTCATGTAAACTTCTATATATTCCTCATGTAAACTTCTATATATTCCTCATGTAAACTTCTATATATTCCTCATGTAAACTTCTATATATTCCTCATGTAAACTTCTATATATTCCTCATGTAAACTTCCATATACTCTTCACATAAATGTCCATATACTCTTCATGTAAACTTCTATATAATTATTGTGTAAGCTTCTATATATTCCTTATGTAAACTGCTATATACTACTTATGTAAAATTCTATATACTCTTAATGTAAAATTCTATATATTTCCTATGTAAACTTCTATACCCTCTTCATGTAAATTCCTATATATTTTTCATGTAAACTTCTATATACTCTCCATATAAATTTCTATATACTCTTTATATATATGTCTATATAATTCTTTAAGTAAACTTCTATATAATTATCGTGTAAACTTCTATATATTCCTCATGTAGACTTCTATATACTCTCTATATAAATTTCTATCTACTCTTCATATAAATGTCTATACCCTTTTCATATAAACTTCTATATAATTATCGTGTAAGCTTCTATATATTCCTCATGTAAACTTTTATATACTATTTATTTTTAATTCTATATACTGCTCATGTAAAATTCTATATATTTCTCATGTAAACTTTTATATATCCATCATGTAAACTTCTATATACTACTTATTTAAACTTTTATATACTCGAAGCTTCATCTTGAGAGAAATAGCTCTTGACATATCACAGGTTACTTCACAAGCTAGCTAGCTATGGAATATTCAGAAAATGTCCTTTCAACAATCAAATCTTTTCTTATTTATTAAAGTAGTCATTGATGGGTAGAAGTCTGGAGCACATAGTATCAATGATGTTGTTCCTCAGGGATCTATTCTGGGCCTTCCTGATCTTTATCAATGATCTTCCAAATCACATTCTAAGATCATTTGTTGACATTAATGCAGATGATGCAACCATCTATGGCAACACTTTGAAGAGCATTAATGATTAAGATCTCTCTGTTTCTCTCTCTTCCGACCTGGAGTACATAGTTCAATGGGAAAAGAGATGCCTGGTTACTTTCAATACATCTAAAACCAAGCTTCTCTCCTTTCACCACCAACGCTCGGATCCTCACTTTGCCCCAATTGAAATGAATGGCTCTCTCCTTGAGGAATCCACCTCCTTTGATAAACTTCGAAGACTGACCTTCACTCCAGACCACAAATGGAAGACTTACATAAAATCTGTTGCTAAGGAAGAAAGATGGTTGGATCATTCTACAGCTCCAGAAAGTTTCTCACTGCTGCCGCAATCTTCTACCTGTATAAGAGTCAGATACGTCCCAAGATGGAATAAATCTTGCCTTGACTCAGTACAAAACCGACTTTGAAATCTAGTGGGGCATATCATATTCTCTTCCCTACAGCCTTTTTCTCACAGAAGAGACGTTGCTGGTTTTTCTCTACTCTATCGTTATTGTCACGGTAGGTGTTCGACTGAGCTTCAGTCTATGGTTCTTCCTGTAAAACATTTTCAACAAAAACTCGTCTAACTACAACCACTGTCAATAATTTTCCTTTCTCCCTCTGTGTACCTAAAACTAAATAAAACTTCCATGAGCAAAGTTTCTTTCCAAGAACTATCCTTCTGTGGAACACAATACCACAGGGCTGCTTCCCAGCTGATTATAACATGGTAGTATTCAAGTCCAATGTAAACAAATTCTTGTTGAGCGGTTCTCTTAAATAATCTAATTCGGACCAGTCTCAACCATTGCTATCAATCTCCACATTGTTTTTTCACTGTCCTTCTGACTACCTCATTAACTCTTGTCCTTGAGTCGCCTATGGGCCTTTATAAGCGGTGACCTGTTAGTACATAAAATAAGTTGTCTATGGCAACACTTCTAAGAGCAAGATATTGCTCTCTCTCTCTCTCTCTCTCTCTCTCTCTCTCTCTCTCTCTCTCTCTCTCTCTCTCTCTCTCTCCAGACCTAGAGCATGTGGTGCACTGGAAAAAAGTGGCTAGATACCTTTAACGTCTCTAAAACCAAGCTTTCCTTCTTTCACTACTAATGCTTAGATTCTTGGTTTGCCCCAGTATAAAGGAATGGCTCTCTCTCTTTGAGGAATCCCCTTGCTTTGATAAGCTCTTAGGACTGACTTTCATTCCAGATCTAAAGTAGAAGATGTATATCCAATCTGTTGCTAAAAATATGGTTGGATCATTCTACCACTCCAGAAAGTATCTGTGATGAAAATGCAATTTCAAACTTAAAAATGACAGACGGGCGAACCGACGAATCGGACGACCGACAGACAGAACTTCTCGCAGAGATGTGTGGACGCATCTAAAAATAAATAAAGAAAAAATTGATTTAATGGAATCATTGCAATAATATTTTCCCTTTTAAAAAAAAAGTGTTTTTTTTTAAGTGGTGTATGTGCCTTTATAAGCAGTCTATGGCAACACTTCTAAGAGCATTAGTGATGCATCTAAAAATATATAAAGAAAAAATTGATTTAATGGAATCATTACAACAATATTTTTCTTTGTTAAAAAAAAAGTGTTTGTTTTTTTTAAGTGGCGTATGGGCCTTTATAAGCGGTCTATGGCAACACTTCTAAGAGCATTATTGCTGCATCTAAAAATAAATAAAGAAAAAATTGATTTAATAGAATCATTACAATAATATTTTCCCTTTTAAAAAAAAAATGTTTTATTTAATTTTGCAGGAGGAAAGCCGCCTCCAGATCACACCCGATTCATAAGATCCCTCCGAGTTGTGGCAAGAGGGTTGTTTTTCAGCATGTGCGTCCTGTCTTTCCTTGGTATAATGGCTGGCATGGTGTGCATGTCTTTCAACATTGTGCATAAACACAGAAGGTAACAATTTCGCTATTTTTGTCGCTCTTTTCTTTTTAATCTTCCTTTTGTTTCCTCTACAGAAACTGGAGATTCCCTCATGCATCAAACGATATTAGCATGATCCTTTACTGCAGCTTTGAGTATTGATTTTGTTGCAGGGGGGGGGGCGGTGACACTTGAATTCTATATGAGATACATAAATATCCGAATATTCCATTGAAGTTCTCCTTTACGTCTCAAATTTTGAGTTGGTAAAGAAGTGATAAACATTAATTTTCCATTCCTCCGTCGCGTTAGATTCAGTAAGTGTTTGGAGAAGATGCGATGTGTAACACAAATTAAGGAATGGTTCAACCGATTCAAAAATGGTCGCACATCAGCGGAAAGTGACCAGCGTTCTGGCAGGCACCAAACTGTTTGGAGTGCAGCTGTTGTTGAGAGGGTGCGAAAAAAGAGATTATGCGGAACGCGACGGCTGGTATGAACACCATTTCAAATGTCCCTAAACCAGCTTTGAGTATTGACTTTGTTGCGGGGGAGCGGTGACACTTGACTTCTATATGTAAAAGAGAAATAGCACGTAGAGGAAGGAAATCCGTACATGCATGAAGTTGGTTATTGTATATTGTAGACTTTACTACTGTTGAGAATAAATTGCGGCTGGCTGTTACAGATGGCATTCAGATCTTGGTGGAAAGCGTCTTCATAAATCTTTGTTTGCATAACTTATCATATCAATCTACGTCACAACACGCACAAGCAGAAGCTGATGGTGTAGACAATTCAGTGTAAAGTCTCAGAAATCAAAGGGCCTCATTCCTGGGGATAATACTTGAATTCTATATGAGATACATAGATATTCGAATATTCCATTAAAGTTCCCATTTACGTCTAAAACTTTGAGTTAATTTTCCTCTCCCAAATTGACCAGTTAACTGCTTTATAGTATATCTATCTTGTGGTCTCATGGTCTTACCAGATTCCAGGTCAAGAATTAATCGAGTCTGGTGGAATATCCAGCTTAGTGCTGTTACTAGAAGCAACATTACTTGGAGAAGGTGCACCATTCCTCATCTAAGCCAGTGTGGGGTAGCCATACAGGGGGGATCTTATTTGGGCTTTGGATGCTATGTTATTTTGAATATTTGGTCAGGGTTTACTTGTATTCTCATACCAGGTTGTCCTGACAAACCCCTGTACAGAGACCTTAGACACTCGAGGACAGTGTCTAGTAAGCATTCAGATTCCCTCTGTACTCTACATCGCTGGTATCAGTTCTATTGTGTTGAGTTAAATTGGTATTGCTGCTATACAGGCTGACAGGATCCGGACATCCTGTTGGTAAACAAACGCATGATCTTTTTTTTTCATTGGTCAGAAAAGATTTTTGACTGATTAAAGTTTTGTTTTTGACCATAATGTAAACTGCATGGTCCACATTAAACAAGGTCTTGCTCCATTTTGGCTCTATGTCTACTCTATTTTACGGTTATTTAATGCTTTGGGGTTATTTAATGCATTATAAACAATCCACAATTAATTGAATACAACAAAGGTTGTTTTTTTTATATTTGAACTATCTAAATATTTATCGATTCATGTGATTTAATTATCATCTGATATGTTTCACCATCAATTGATGGATGATTCAAGACAAGAAAAATTATCATCTAACATCAAAAGAAGATCACTAAAAAAGAGAATCTGAAGAAAAAAAAGACTCGACCCAGGTAGATAACTCTTATTCTAGCCATGTCGAGTGTAGTATTGGTGTTAACTGGGGAGCAGAGTATAGTTCACAATTTACATACCAAATAAGAAACAATGCAGACACAGATATAGACATTGTACAGATGATTTACTTGTTGAACATGGATGTGTTTGTGTGTGTGTCATTCGAGTCTCTACTTCTGAGCTAAGCCTCACATCTTTCAAGTCCAGGATATTAGCTAAGATTGAAGTCTCTCGTCGATCTGCCTGTCATGATCATTCACTACCGTCCACTCGAATTCATCTCCCAGAATGGGCAATTACCCCAAAATATATCTAAATGCCAACTGACTACCGGAACTGGCCATCTCCTCTTGTTCTTCAGCTCACTCTCACTGTAAACTCGATATTTCCTTCGGAATTGCTCATGGCGTCACTTGGTCTGTATAACACAATGGATCTGTCGCTTTCATATTGTCATCTACTTCTGAGCTAATCTTCCCTGCCAGTTGCAGGGGTGGGAGGCGCTCTATAGTTTCACAACTTCACCTACCAGAACAATAAAAAATAGAATCTTTTATCTTTACATATGGAGAGTATAAACTGGACATTGGATTCACTTTCAGAAGCCTCATAACTCTCCCCCCCCCCCCCGATTTTGTCCTTTAGTCTTTACACCCATGAGTGATGTTTCTGACAAAGATGGAACAATTGCTGGTTTCTAGGTAGGCTGCTGTTTTGAGCAGGTGACATGTGGATATTTTCAATCCTCTCATAGTATTTATCATCATTCAACTGCCAATCTATCTATCTCATTAACCTTTATCCTTGACTGGTTTTGGGCCTTGATAAGTGGTGATTCATTAGTAAAAAAAAAAATGTTATATTATTTTCTGTTCATCTCGTGTGTACCTTTCGTATATGCTCAGACTATATGTTTTAAATTTCTTCCAGAAGATGTCTAAGGTTAGTTGAAAGCTCGAGAAATAAAGAAAGTCTCAGAATATAATATGAATTTTGGAAATTGTGTATTTATCTTACACTCTGAGTTGCGAAAGTTTGTTTGTAATCTTTGAAAGAATTATCATATTAGGCCCTTAACCTAGGCAGAATTATCTTCCTTTCACCCAATGAAAGGGCAGAGTTATCTGCACTTGGGCGTGCATTACATTCGGGGAGACGAGAGGTCGGCCATGACAGTTCGTGTGTAAACAAACGTGCTTGGGAGAACACCAGACAACCATTGCGCATCCAGCAGCTTTTAAATCATCTTCCAACTTGTAAATTGTTTTAATAAATGTATTAAGTTTCATACTTCGTCCTTTGATCTGTTTTGGTCTACTACTAAACCGATAGCAGCAGTCATTATAAGACATCACAGATCAACTGATCTAATCGACGCAGGATTCGTTATTCGACGAAATATGTTTGAAAGAACGAATAGAAATTATTATACACAGGGTCCGTCATAAGTAACTATATACTTTCTTTTGTTTGTAACTTTGTTGATACTGTTAAAAAAATATTAGTTAAATGACGATACTGAGAAGTGAGCAGGAAGCGGTCGGGGTGGCAAAAAAGAAATGCTCTTTCAGCAACCCACCCCAACAGTGTCTGGTAACGACAAGTATCAACGAAAAGACCGAATTTCTTTGCTGGAGTAAAAATCCAACGGCCTGGTCTTTACAATAACAAAAAAAAAAAACCTAAGAGTATGGCAGAACCTGAATATATAGGTTTTCTAAAAACCTCCTACCATCCTCCTATTCTCATTCCTGCCCATAAATACCATTCCTCATCTTTGCTCATGTTGCTCCCCCCCCCCGAAGGCTGAGCCCACAATCCGTAGATATCACTCCTTCCTGTGTTTTTTTACAATACTTAAGCATTTCTTCTTTGTCATTCGAAAGCGGAAATCGTATATTTTTTAATTAGTAAACATTGATATTAATTGTATTTCGTTTCCATTTTTTGGTTAATTCGTCGTTTCACTGAATCGTGCACATTTTTTCGACTTCACAAATGAGTAAGTAAACCCCAATAACTTGTTTGAGACGAATTTTAAATTCACCTTAAATTATTTTTAAGGAAATACAGTTGGAAAATTAGTCCAAAACCATTTATTTGGGTTTACTTACTCATTTGTGAGGTCGGAAAAAATCAGAAAATTGCAATCGATTCATTATCCGCCATTTTGGCCGTGAAACGATGAATTAACCAATTTTTTAAATTTCAAATAGGCATTACATCCACGCCTTACATGCACATGTTGCATTTATTATGTTGAAATAAAATGATCTAGTTACTTATGGCGGACCATGTAGATTTATATTTTATGAATTTGACACCCGGGCAACGTAAGATAGTCTTGCCTTTTGGACATTTATCACTTCATAGATGAAGAAAAATAAAATGTCAGAATAATATTGCTTGGCTTTGATCTGTTTCCATCATTTTGTTTTATACAATTTTGCTTTCACAGACTTTCTGCACTGTCGACTGGAATGACATCAAATAACTTTGCTGATTTTTTTTTTTGGGGGGGGGGGGAGGGGGGTCACTTCTTGTTGACAATCGTCTCAGAGGCTTTAGTAATATCAAAACCAGGGGATTTGACAAACCGATTCACTTCAAAACCAGATGTTTTCCAATCAAATGTGGTCTTTTTCAAAAGACTTTATTTCTATTTAGATGTGTCCTCTTGTCTCTAGGGGAGAGGGGGGCTTTGTCCACTGGTTGTCTATCAGTCAGTCTGTTACGCTTCAGTTTGAAATAGGATTTTCGTTGGTCTGTTACGCTTCAGTTTGAAATAGGATTTTCGTTGGTCTGTCATGCTTCAGTTTGAAATGGCAATTTCGTTGGTCTGTCACGCTTCAGTTTGAAGTAGAATTTTCGTTGGTCTGTTACGCTTCAGTTTGAAATAGGATTTTCGTTGTCTGTCATGCTTCAGTTTGAAACAGCAATTTGGTTGGTCTGTCACGCTTAAGTTTGAAGTAGCATTTTCGTTGGTCTGTCATGCTTCAGTTTGAAATAGCAATTTCGTTGGTCTGTCACGCTTCAGTTTGAAGTAGCATTTTCGTTGGTCTGTTACGCTTCAGTTTGAAATAGGATTTTCGTTGGTCTGTCATGCTTCAGTTTGAAATAGCAATTTGGTTGGTCTGTCACGCTTCAGTTTGAAGTAGCATTTTCGTTGGTCTGTTACGCTTCAGTTTGAAATAGCAATTTCGTTGGTCTGTCACGCTTCAGTTTGAAGTAGCATTTTCGTTGGTCTGTTAAGCTTCAGTTTGAAATAGAATTTTTGTTGGTCTGTCACGCTTCAGTTTGAAATAGCAATTTCGTTGGTCTGTCACGCTTCAGTTTGAAGTAGCATTTTCGTTGGTCTGTTACGCTTCAGTTTGAAATAGGATTTTCGTTGGTCTGTCATGCTTCAGTTTGAAATAGCAATTTGGTTGGTCTGTCACGCTTCAGTTTGAAGTAGCATTTTCGTTGGTCTGTTACGCTTCAGTTCGAAATAGCAATTTCGTTGGTCTGTCACGCTTCAGTTTGAAATAGCAATTTCGTTGGTCTGTCACGCTTCAGTTTGAAGTAGCATTTTCGTTGGTCTGTTAAGCTTCAGTTTGAAATAGGATTTTTGTTGGTCTGTCACGCTTCAGTTTGAAATAGCAATTTCGTTGGTCTGTTACGCTTCAGTTTGAAATAGCAATTTCGTTGGTCTGTCACGCTTCAGTTTGAAGTAGCATTTTCGTTAGTCTGTTAAGCTTCAGTTTGAAATAGGATTTTCGTTGGTCTGTCACGCTTCAGTTTGAAATAGCAATTTCGTTGGTCTGTCACGCTTCAGTTTGAAGTAGCATTTTCGTTGGTCTGTCACGCTTCAGTTTTAAATAGTATTTTCGTTGGTCTGTCATGCTTTAGTTTGAAATAGCAATTTCGTTGGTCTGTCACGCTTCAGTTTGAAGTAGCATTTTAGTTGGTCTGTTACGCTTCAGTTTGAAATAGTATTTTCGTTGGTCTGTCATGCTTCGGTATTAAATAGCAATTTGATTGGTCTGTCACGCTTCAGTTTGAAGTAGTATTTTCGTTGGTCTGTTACGCTTCAGTTTGAAATAGGATTTTCGTTGGTCTGTCATGCTTCAGTTTGAAATAGCAATTTGGTTGGTCTGTCACGCTTCAGTTTGAAGTAGCTATTTCGTTGGTCTGTTACGCTTCAGTTTGAAATAGCAATTTCGTTGGTCTGTCATGCTTCAGTTTGAAATAGCAATTTCGTTGGTCTGTCACGCTTCAGTTTGAAGTAGCATTTTTGTTGGTCTGTTACGCTTCAGTTTTAAATAGCAATTTCGTTGGTCTGTCACGCTTCAGTTTTAAATAGCAATTTCGTTGGTCTGTAACGCTCTAGTTTGAAATAGCAACTTCGTTGGTCTGTCACACTTCAGTTTAAAATAGCAATTTCGTTGGTCAGTCACGCTTCAGTTTGAAATAGCAATTTCGTTGGTCTGTCACGTTTCACTTTGAAATAGCTATTTCGTTGTTCTTTCACGCATCAGTTAGAAATAGCAATTTCGTTGGTCTGTCACGCATCAGTTTGAAATAGCAATTTCGTTGGTCTGACACGCATCAGTTTGAAATAGCAATTTCGTTGGCCTGTCACGCATCAGTTTGAAGTAGCATTTTCGTTGGTCTGTTACGCTTCAGTTTGAAATAGGATTTTCGTTTGTCTGTCACGCATCAGTTTGAAATAGCAATTTTGTTGGTCTGTCCTGCTTTAGTTTGAAATAGCAATTTCGTTGGTCTGTCACGCTTCGGTTTGAAATAGCAATTTCGTTGGTCTGTCACGCTTCAGTTTGAAATAGCAATTTCGTTGGCCTGTCATGCTTTAGTTTGAAATAGCAATTTCGTTGGTCTGTCACGCTTCAGTTTGAAATAGCAATTTCGTTGGTCTGTCACGTTTCACTTTGAAATAGCTATTTCGTTGTTCTTTCACGCATCAGTTTGAAATAGCAATTTCGTTGGTCTGTCACGCATCAGTTTGAAATAGCAATTTCGTTGGTCTGTCACGCATCAGTTTGAAATAGCAATTTCGTTGTTCTTTCACGCATCAGTTTGAAATAGCAATTCCGTTGGTCTGTTACGCTTCAGGTTGAAATAGGATTTTCGTTGGTCTGTCACGCATCAGTTTGAAATAGCAATTTTGTTGGTCTGTCATGTTTTTGTTTGAAATAGCAATTTCGTTGTTCTTTCACGCATCAGTTTGAAATATGCAATTTCGTTGGTCTGTCACGCATCAGTTTGAAATAGCAATTTCGTTGGTCTGTCACGCATCAGTTTTAAATAGCAATTTCGTTGTTCTTTCACGCATCAGTTTGAAATAGCAATTTCGTTGGCCTGTCATGCTTTAGTTTGAAATAGCAATTTCGTTGGTCTGTCACGCTTCAGTTTGAAATAGCAATTTCGTTGGTCTGTCACGCATCACTTTGAAATAGCTATTTCGTTGTTCTTTCACGCATCAGTTTGAAATAGCAATTTCGTTGGTCTGTCACGCATCAGTTTGAAATAGAAATTTGGTTGATCTGTCACGCTTCAGTTTGAAGTAGCATTTTCGTTGGTCTGTTACGCTTCAGTTTGAAATAGGATTTTCGTTGGTCTGTCATGCTTCAGTTTGAAATAGCAATTTCGTTGGTCTGTCACGCTTCAGTTTGAAATAACAATTTCGTTGGTCTGTCACGCTTCAGTTTGAAGTATCATTTTCGTTCGTCTGTTACGCTTCAGTTTGAAATAGGATTTTCGTTGGTCTGTCATGCTTCAGTTTGAAATAGCAATTTGGTTGGTCTGTCACGCTTCAGTTTGAAGTAGCATTTTCGTTGGTCTGTTACGCTTCAGTTTGAAATAGCAATTTCGTTGGTCTGTCATGCTTCAGTTTGAAATAGCAATTTCGTTGGTCTGTCACGCTTCAGTTTGAAGTAGCATTTTTGTTGGTCTGTTACGCTTCAGTTTGAAATAGCAATTTCGTTGGTCTGTCACGCTTCAGTTTTAAATAGCAATTTCGTTGGTCTGTCACGCTCTAGTTTTAAATAGCAACATCGTTGGTCTGTCACACTTCAGTTTAAAATAGCAATTTCGTTGGTCAGTCACGCTTCAGTTTGAAATAGCAATTTCGTTGGTCTGTCACGTTTCACTTTGAAATAGCTATTTCGTTGTTCTTTCACGCATCAGTTAGAAATAGCAATTTCGTTGGTCTGTCACGCATCAGTTTGAAATAGCAATTTCGTTGGTCTGTCACGCGCTAGTTTGAAATAGCAATTTCGTTGGCCTGTCACGCATCAGTTTGAAGTAGCATTTTCGTTGGTCTGTTACGCTTCAGTTTGAAATAGGATTTTCGTTTTTCTGTCACGCATCAGTTTGAAATAGCAATTTTGTTGGTCTGTCCTGCTTTAGTTTGAAATAGCAATTTCGTTGGTCTGTCACGCTTCAGTTTTAAATAGCAATTTCGTTGGTCTGTAACGCTCTAGTTTGAAATAGCAACTTCGTTGGTCTGTCACACTTCAGTTTAAAATAGCAATTTCGTTGGTCAGTCACGCTTCAGTTTGAAATAGCAATTTCGTTGGTCTGTCACGTTTCACTTTGAAATAGCTATTTCGTTGTTCTTTCACGCATCAGTTAGAAATAGCAATTTCGTTGGTCTGTCACGCATCAGTTTGAAATAGCAATTTCGTTGGTCTGACACGCATCAGTTTGAAATAGCAATTTCGTTGGCCTGTCACGCATCAGTTTGAAGTAGCATTTTCGTTGGTCTGTTACGCTTCAGTTTGAAATAGGATTTTCGTTTGTCTGTCACGCATCAGTTTGAAATAGCAATTTTGTTGGTCTGTCCTGCTTTAGTTTGAAATAGCAATTTCGTTGGTCTGTCACGCTTCGGTTTGAAATAGCAATTTCGTTGGTCTGTCACGCTTCAGTTTGAAATAGCAATTTCGTTGGCCTGTCATGCTTTAGTTTGAAATAGCAATTTCGTTGGTCTGTCACGCTTCAGTTTGAAATAGCAATTTCGTTGGTCTGTCACGTTTCACTTTGAAATAGCTATTTCGTTGTTCTTTCACGCATCAGTTTGAAATAGCAATTTCGTTGGTCTGTCACGCATCAGTTTGAAATAGCAATTTCGTTGGTCTGTCATGCTTCAGTTTGAAATAGCAATTTGGTTGGTCTGTCACGCTTCAGTTTGAAGTAGCATTTTCGTTGGTCTGTTACGCTTCAGTTCGAAATAGCAATTTCGTTGGTCTGTCACGCTTCAGTTTGAAATAGCAATTTCGTTGGTCTGTCACGCTTCAGTTTGAAGTAGCATTTTCGTTGGTCTGTTAAGCTTCAGTTTGAAATAGGATTTTTGTTGGTCTGTCACGCTTCAGTTTGAAATAGCAATTTCGTTGGTCTGTTACGCTTCAGTTTGAAATAGCAATTTCGTTGGTCTGTCACGCTTCAGTTTGAAGTAGCATTTTCGTTAGTCTGTTAAGCTTCAGTTTGAAATAGGA
Organism: Sepiola atlantica; assembly: GCA_963556195.1. Classification (NCBI taxonomy): domain Eukaryota; kingdom Metazoa; phylum Mollusca; class Cephalopoda; order Sepiida; family Sepiolidae; genus Sepiola; species Sepiola atlantica. Next base: position 216,068,688 of record OY744516.1, read on the forward strand.
TTTTCGTTGGTCTGTCACGCTTCAGTTTGAAATAGCAATTTCGTTGGTCTGTCACGCTTCAGTTTGAAGTAGCATTTTCGTTGGTCTGTCACGCTTCAGTTTTAAATAGTATTTTCGTTGGTCTGTCATGCTTTAGTTTGAAATAGCAATTTCGTTGGTCTGTCACGCTTCAGTTTGAAGTAGCATTTTAGTTGGTCTGTTACGCTTCAGTTTGAAATAGTATTTTCGTTGGTCTGTCATGCTTCGGTATTAAATAGCAATTTGATTGGTCTGTCACGCTTCAGTTTGAAGTAGTATTTTCGTTGGTCTGTTACGCTTCAGTTTGAAATAGGATTTTCGTTGGTCTGTCATGCTTCAGTTTGAAATAGCAATTTGGTTGGTCTGTCACGCTTCAGTTTGAAGTAGCTATTTCGTTGGTCTGTTACGCTTCAGTTTGAAATAGCAATTTCGTTGGTCTGTCATGCTTCAGTTTGAAATAGCAATTTCGTTGGTCTGTCACGCTTCAGTTTGAAGTAGCATTTTTGTTGGTCTGTTACGCTTCAGTTTTAAATAGCAATTTCGTTGGTCTGTCACGCTTCAGTTTTAAATAGCAATTTCGTTGGTCTGTAACGCTCTAGTTTGAAATAGCAACTTCGTTGGTCTGTCACACTTCAGTTTAAAATAGCAATTTCGTTGGTCAGTCACGCTTCAGTTTGAAATAGCAATTTCGTTGGTCTGTCACGTTTCACTTTGAAATAGCTATTTCGTTGTTCTTTCACGCATCAGTTAGAAATAGCAATTTCGTTGGTCTGTCACGCATCAGTTTGAAATAGCAATTTCGTTGGTCTGACACGCATCAGTTTGAAATAGCAATTTCGTTGGCCTGTCACGCATCAGTTTGAAGTAGCATTTTCGTTGGTCTGTTACGCTTCAGTTTGAAATAGGATTTTCGTTTGTCTGTCACGCATCAGTTTGAAATAGCAATTTTGTTGGTCTGTCCTGCTTTAGTTTGAAATAGCAATTTCGTTGGTCTGTCACGCTTCGGTTTGAAATAGCAATTTCGTTGGTCTGTCACGCTTCAGTTTGAAATAGCAATTTCGTTGGCCTGTCATGCTTTAGTTTGAAATAGCAATTTCGTTGGTCTGTCACGCTTCAGTTTGAAATAGCAATTTCGTTGGTCTGTCACGTTTCACTTTGAAATAGCTATTTCGTTGTTCTTTCACGCATCAGTTTGAAATAGCAATTTCGTTGGTCTGTCACGCATCAGTTTGAAATAGCAATTTCGTTGGTCTGTCACGCATCAGTTTGAAATAGCAATTTCGTTGTTCTTTCACGCATCAGTTTGAAATAGCAATTCCGTTGGTCTGTTACGCTTCAGGTTGAAATAGGATTTTCGTTGGTCTGTCACGCATCAGTTTGAAATAGCAATTTTGTTGGTCTGTCATGTTTTTGTTTGAAATAGCAATTTCGTTGTTCTTTCACGCATCAGTTTGAAATATGCAATTTCGTTGGTCTGTCACGCATCAGTTTGAAATAGCAATTTCGTTGGTCTGTCACGCATCAGTTTTAAATAGCAATTTCGTTGTTCTTTCACGCATCAGTTTGAAATAGCAATTTCGTTGGCCTGTCATGCTTTAGTTTGAAATAGCAATTTCGTTGGTCTGTCACGCTTCAGTTTGAAATAGCAATTTCGTTGGTCTGTCACGCATCACTTTGAAATAGCTATTTCGTTGTTCTTTCACGCATCAGTTGGAAATAGCAATTTCGTTGGTCTGTCACGCATCAGTTTGAAATAGAAATTTGGTTGATCTGTCACGCTTCAGTTTGAAGTAGCATTTTCGTTGGTCTGTTACGCTTCAGTTTGAAATAGGATTTTCGTTGGTCTGTCATGCTTCAGTTTGAAATAGCAATTTCGTTGGTCTGTCACGCTTCAGTTTGAAATAACAATTTCGTTGGTCTGTCACGCTTCAGTTTGAAGTATCATTTTCGTTCGTCTGTTACGCTTCAGTTTGAAATAGGATTTTCGTTGGTCTGTCATGCTTCAGTTTGAAATAGCAATTTGGTTGGTCTGTCACGCTTCAGTTTGAAGTAGCATTTTCGTTGGTCTGTTACGCTTCAGTTTGAAATAGCAATTTCGTTGGTCTGTCATGCTTCAGTTTGAAATAGCAATTTCGTTGGTCTGTCACGCTTCAGTTTGAAGTAGCATTTTTGTTGGTCTGTTACGCTTCAGTTTGAAATAGCAATTTCGTTGGTCTGTCACGCTTCAGTTTTAAATAGCAATTTCGTTGGTCTGTCACGCTCTAGTTTTAAATAGCAACATCGTTGGTCTGTCACACTTCAGTTTAAAATAGCAATTTCGTTGGTCAGTCACGCTTCAGTTTGAAATAGCAATTTCGTTGGTCTGTCACGTTTCACTTTGAAATAGCTATTTCGTTGTTCTTTCACGCATCAGTTAGAAATAGCAATTTCGTTGGTCTGTCACGCATCAGTTTGAAATAGCAATTTCGTTGGTCTGTCACGCGCTAGTTTGAAATAGCAATTTCGTTGGCCTGTCACGCATCAGTTTGAAGTAGCATTTTCGTTGGTCTGTTACGCTTCAGTTTGAAATAGGATTTTCGTTTTTCTGTCACGCATCAGTTTGAAATAGCAATTTTGTTGGTCTGTCCTGCTTTAGTTTGAAATAGCAATTTCGTTGGTCTGTCACGCTTCAGTTTGAAATAGCAATTTCGTTGGTCTGTCACGCTTCAGTTTGAAATAGCAATTTCGTTGGCCTGTCATGCTTTAGTTTGAAATAGCAATTTCGTTGGTCTGTCACGCTTCAGTTTGAAATAGCAATTTCGTTGGTTTGTCACGTTTCACTTTGAAATAGCTATTTCGTTGTTCTTTCACGCATCAGTTTGAAATAGCAATTTCGTTGGTCTGTCACGCATCAGTTTGAAATAGCAATTTCGTTGGTCTGTCACGCATCAGTTGGAAATAGCAATTTCGTTGTTCTTTCACGCATCAGTTTGAAATAGCAATTCCGTTTGTCTGTTACGCTTCAGTTTGAAATAGCTATTTCGTTGTTCTTTCACGCATCAGTTTGAAATAGCAATTTCGTTGGTCTGTCACGTTTCAGTTTGAAATAGCAATTTCGTTGGTCTTTCACGCATCAGTTTGAAATAGCAATTTTATTGGTCTGTCATGTTTTTGTTTGAAATAGCAATTTCGTTGTTCTTTCACGCATCAGTTTGAAATAGCAATTTCGTTGGTCTGTCACGCTTCAGTTTGAAATAGCAATTTCGTTGTTCTTTCACGCATCAGTTTGAAATAGCAATTTCGTTGGTCTGTTAAGCTTCAGTTTAAAATAGCAATTTCGTTGTTCTTTCACGCTTCAGTTTGAAATAGCAATTTCGTTGGTCTGTCACGCTTCAGTTTGAAATAGCTATTTCGTGTGTCTGTCACGCTTTTGTTTTTAATAGCAATTTCGTTGGTCTGTCATGCTACAGTTTGAAATAGCTATTTCGTTGGCCTGTCACGCATCAGTTTGAAATAGCAATTTCGTTATTCTGTCACGCTGTAGTTTAAAATTACAATTTTTGCGTGTGTCACGCTTTAGTTTGAAATTGCAATTTCGTTTGTCTGTCACGCTTCAGTTTGAAATAGCAATTTCGTTGGCCTGTCATGCTTTAGTTTGAAATAGCAATTTCGTTGGTCTGTGATGCTTCAGTTTGAAATAGCAATTTCGTTGGCCTGTCATGCTTTAGTTTGAAATAGCAATTTCGTTGGTCTGTCACGCTTCAGTTTGAATAGCAATTTCGTTGGTCTGTCACGCTTCAGTTTGAAATAGCAACTTCGTTGGTCTGTCACACTTCAGTTTGAAGTAGCATTTTCGTTGGTCTGTTACGCTTCAGTTTTAAATAGGATTTTCGTTGGTCTGTCACGCATCACTTTGAAATAGCAATTTTGTTGGTCTGTCATGCTTTTGTTTGAAATAGCTATTTCGTTGGTCTGTCACGCTTCAGTTTGAAATAGCAATTTCGTTGGTCTGTCACGCTTCAGTTTGAAATAGCAATTTCGTTGGCCTGTCATGCTTTAGTTTGAAATAGCAATTTCGTTGGTCTTTCACGCTTCAGTTTGAAATAGCAATTTCGTTGGTCTGTCACGTTTCACTTTGAAATAGCAATTTCGTTGGCCTGTCATGCTTTAGTTTGAAATAGCAATTTCGTTGTTCTTTCACGCATCAGTTTGAAATAGCAATTTCGTTGGTCTGTCACGCATCAGTTTGAAATAGCAATTTCGTTGGTCTGTAACGCATCAGTTTGAAATAGCAATTTCGTTGGTTACTTTCACGCTTCAGTTTGAAATAGCAATTTCGTTGTTCTTTCACGCATCAGTTTGAAATAGCAATTTCTTTGGTCTGTCACGCATCAGTTTGAAATAGCAATTTCGTTGGTCTGTCACGCATCAGTTTGAAATAGCAATTTCCTTGTTCTTTCACGCATCAGTTTGAAATAGCAATTTCGTTGTTCTGTCACGCATCAGTTTGAAATAGCAATTTCGTTGGTCTGTCACGCATCAGTTTGAAATAGCAATTTCGTTGTTCTTTCACGCATCAGTTTGAAATAGCAATTTCGTTGGTCTGTCACGCTTCAGTTTGAAATAGCAATTTCGTTGTTCTTTCACGCTTCAGTTTGAAATAGCAATTTCGTTGGTCTGTCACGCATCAGTTTGAAATAGCAATTTCGTTGGTCTGTCACGCATCAGTTTGAAATAGCAATTTCGTTGTTCTTTCACGCATCAGTTTAAAATAGCAATTTCGTTGGTCTGTCATGCTTCAGTTTGAAATAGCAATTTCGTTGGTCTGTCACGCTTCAGTTTGAAATAGCAATTTCGTTGGTCTGTAACGCATCAGTTTGAAATAGCAATTTCGTTGGTCTGTAACGCATCAGTTTGAAATAGCAATTTCGTTGGTCTGTCACGCTTCAGTTTGAAATAGCAATTTCGTTGTTCTTTCACGCTTCAGTTTGAAATAGCAATTTCGTTGTTCTTTCACGCATCAGTTTGAAATAGCAATTTCGTTGTTCTTTCACGCTTCAGTTTGAAATAGCAATTTCGTTGTTCTTTCACGCATCAGTTTGAAATAGCAATTTCGTTGTTCTTTCACGCTTCAGTTTGAAATAGCAATTTCGTTGGTTACTTTCACGCATCAGTTTGAAATAGCAATTTCGTTGGTCTGTCACGCATCAGTTTGAAATAGCAATTTCGTTGGTCTGTAACGCATCAGTTTGAAATAGCAATTTCGTTGTTCTGTCACGCATCAGTTTGAAATAGCAATTTCGTTGTTCTTTCACGCTTCAGTTTGAAATAGCAATTTCGTTGTTCTTTCACGCATCAGTTTGAAATAGCAATTTCGTTGGTCTGTAACGCATCAGTTTGAAATAGCAATTTCCTTGTTCTTTCACGCATCAGTTTGAAATAGCAATTTCGTTGGTCTGTAACGCATCAGTTTGAAATAGCAATTTCGTTGTTCTTTCACGCATCAGTTTGAAATAGCAATTTCGTTGGTTACTTTCACGCTTCAGTTTGAAATAGCAATTTCGTTGGTCTGTCACGCATCAGTTTGAAATAGCAATTTCGTTGGTCTGTCACGCATCAGTTTGAAATAGCAATTTCGTTGTTCTTTCACGCATCAGTTTGAAATAGCAATTTCGTTGGTCTGTCACGCTTCAGTTTGAAATAGCAATTTCGTTGTTCTTTCACGCTTCAGTTTGAAATAGTAATTTCGTTGGTCTGTCACGCTTCAGTTTGAAATAGCAATTTCGTTGGTCTGTCACGCTTCAGTTTGAAATAGCAATTTTGTTGGTCTGTCACGTTTCAGTTTGAAATAGTTATTTCGTTGGTCCGTCACGCTTTGGTTTTAAATAGCAATTTCGTTGGTCTGTCATGCTACAGTTTGAAATAGCAATTTCGTTGACCTGTCACGCATCAGTTTGAAATAGCAATTTCGTTATTCTGTCACGCTGTAGTTTAAAATTACAATTTTTGCGTGTGTCACGCTTTAGTTTGAAATAGCAATTTCGTTTGTCTGTCACGCTTCAGTGTAAAATTACAATTTTGTTGGTCTGTCACGCTTCACTTTAAAATAGCAATTTCGTTGGTCTGTCACGTTTCAGTTTGAAATAGCGATTTCGTTGGTCTGTTACGCTTCAGTTTGAAATAGTAATTTCGTTGGTCCGTCACGCTTCAGTTTTAAATAGCAATTTCGTTGGCCTGTCATGCTTCATTTTGAAATAGAAATTTCGTTGGCCTGTCATGCTTTAGTTTGAAATAGCAATTTCGTTGGTCTGTCATGCTTCAGTTTGAAATAGCAATTTTGTTGTTCTGTCACGCATCAGTTTGAAATAGCAATTTCGTTGGTCTGTCACGCTTCAGTTTGAAATAGCAATTTCGTTGGTCTGTCACGCTTCAGTTTGAAATAGCAATTTCGTTGGTCTGTCACGCTTCAGTTTGAAATAGCAATTTTGTTGGTCTGTCACGCTTCAGTTGGAAATAGCTATTTCGGTTGTCTGTCACGCTTTTGTTTCAAATAGTAATTTCGTTGTTCTGTCATTTTAAAAATACCAATTCTTGTTAGTTTCTTTTTCGTACATTAAAATCATCTTTATTATTGTCCATTAAATTCATTTTTACTATTGTCTATTAAAATCATTATTATTGTGTTTATTGGGGCGAAGTTCTGCTAGAGAAAGCAACACTTTAGAAAAGTCACAAAGTTGCACCTATCGAAACACATTAATTCGAAGTTATTTGTGCGGACATAAACACATCTCGGATTGGAAGGCTATATTACTTCGATGGTTTTCAGCGGTCTTCTACTACTTTATTTTCTGCTAGCATGGTTACCCGGCGTTGCCCAGTGGGAGGGAGGGAGGGGGACAGAGACAATAAGATAGAAGAGTTTAAAAGCTTGTGTAATCTAACATCTTTCTTTAAAAACTTCTATCTATCTATCTCTATCTATCTCTCTCCTTCCCCTCCTCTCTCTCTTGCCCACTTTCTAGCTTTCTCTGACAACTGAAAAAAAATCGTTCACAAATTACTACATAATAACATAAGAAAATCGCTCTAAATATCGGCCCTCCCCTCCTGACTAATTCTCTTCCTATTGACCCCCAAAAGAATGAGTATAAAAAAAATGTGTCTATATTTTGTCCAAAACAATTCCTAAAAAGAATATATCAGCTTTGTGGGTGTGTCTTGTGTAGTTTTTAACTTTTATCTGGACACATACACACAGACATGCACACAGAGAAACAACTTTCTTTTATATAATAGAAGACCAGCCAGCTATTTCTGTCAATAGAGGTGTGTATGATTGGCCAATAAGAACATCGTTTCAGACTACGGAATCGATTATACCGAGTTTGAATTCTCTCAGATCTATTGTGTTCTGTTATGCACTAAAACCAATTGGAAAAGGTATGAACCGAAAATGTTCTCCGAGTCCAATTAATCGTATACAATGAACCATTTACAATCGGCATTGCTAAGGCTGGCTAGGATGCAGCCTATGGAGCCCACCAAAAGTTGGAGCCCATGCAACTATTATGTTCTCTTTTAGCGTTAAATATCAAAGTCATAAAGCTTTCTACCGAAAATGGCTGAATTCGACAAAGGGTTGATATGCCATGAATGGATGCTGTAAGAATCCTTGTGAATATGTGAGATGACTCCATCGAACATATGCCGGCATGAAAAACGGACGTTCAATTCAATTCAATTAATTTGGCAAAAAATAAAACAAGCATGATTCAGTTACCATGTAGGGCGGTAGAAATTTACACAAAAGAGGATACAGTAGCCCAGCACCTGTCCAAATTCACCTTGAATTGATGCGTAGTTGGTGCATTCATTACCTCTCCTGGGAGACTATTCTATGGTCCAAGGATCCTGATTGAGAAAGCGTCCCTCCTCCAGTTCAATCGAAATCAGCAATGAAATAGTTTCTTGTGGTGTCGCATAGTCCTCTTTCCGGTGCAGGAGTAAATAATAGGTCCTGAGGTATATTGTAATCACCATTGAGGAGATTGTAGGCCAAAATGAGATCAGCGCGTGATCGTCAGCACTCAAAGGATAAAAGGTTAAGTTTCTTGAGTCGGCTTTGATAGGGCAGATCTCATAGACCCTGCACCATTCGAGTAGCCAGTCTTTTGAACTCTCTCCAGATGCTGGATATCATGTATTAGATATGGAGCAGAGGCCTGGACGCCATACTCTAACAGTGGTCTCATGAGGGAGACATAAAGTGGGAAAAATATTTCACGTGTGAGTTTGCAGAAAGAAACGTAAAACCAATGATGATGATGATGATGTAGTAGTACGATGACGATGAAGAAAGGGCATGAAATTTGCAGGGTTAGGACTGAAGAGTCCCAAAAAGCTAGAAGCCTAAGAGCCTTGCCATGAATTAATACATATAACACTGACAGTAGGTATTGTGGTTCATCATTAAATAACCAAATGAGGGTAAATATGTCATAAAACAAACTCTCCCTCATCAACCACCCCAAAAAGTTTAATTCCCGTCAATAATTATGGCAATTTTACATACGTAAAAGTTAAAATAAAACCTGCTTTAAAATCAATGTGTTTTTACACTGACAAAAATATGGATATTTATGTAACTTAGAATATGTGATTTTTCCCATGAATATTCAGGATGTTATGTTTTTCATTTTTAATTAAATAATAGGTTTCATATGATTAAAAGAATGAATTGCAAAATTAAATGGATAGTAAATTTGGAGAATATAAAGTAGACCTTGGGTTTACTTTCAGCAACGTCATAACTGTATGCCATGATCATCCCAAACTTAAGGAGTGCCATCTTGTAATTAAAGCTTCTTTTATACCTTCGAACGGACTAACTCGAGACAAAACTGATGGAAGACAGTGGATATTTATTCAACTTGATCTTCACTCCAAATCATTGACCAATGGAAGGGAAGATGAGAGATCGATAATCACTAATTAATTATCTGTTGTTAGCCCATTTCATTTACATGTCCAAATGTGTTGCATGCTTCCCAACGGACTGTCTTCTCTATCACCCTCTCTCTTAGAGCCATGTGATGTCATATTCGTTTCGAGTACATTCTGACTGCCTAAGCAACATTCGAATCGAGATTATCAAGTTAATTTCAGTTAATCTCTCAGCAATCACCATTTTCTGTCATTCTCAACTAACTAAATTATATACTAGGGGATCTACCCGCTCAATATCTAACAGTAGCCCACACAGAGTTGGAAGCAGGTTGAAAAATTCCACTAAAATTGTATCAGTAACTGATCAGATTGAAACTGGATTATGGTCATTTTATATACCAATCACCAAGAAAGATTTTCCTAAAAATACATAACCCGATCTACCATGACGGACTAAGATTAGTATTCAGAGCTTTTAGAAGGTCTCCAGTTGGGAGTTTGCATGCAGATGCTAACAAAACACCTGCAACTATTAGAAGTGATAGATTAGCTCTCCAGTATTATATCAAGTTAAAATCATGCTCATCTAATCCTCAGATGAGTGTAACGTCACACAATATATATATATATATATATATATATATATATATATATATATATAAACTTTCACATTTATGTATGTATGTATGTATGTATATATATATATATATATATATATATATATATATATATATATATATATATATATAAGTGTACTGTAACTGACACATGATTCCTGGATCCAAAAAATTACGTATAAATATCTAAACACCATGTTCTTTATTTGATAACCACCCCTGAAGATGGATCCAGAGGGATCCGAAAGTACTAGGATTATAAGTGAATATGGCAGATACATCAGCCAGTTCTCGCTTGAAACGAGGAAATACATAAGGAAATTAGAAAGGATCAGGACCAAAATATGCAGAGATAAATTGTCCGTCGTATTTAACGAAATATGTTTAAAAGAAAAAATGCTGCCTACGCACATATATATATATATATATATATATATATATATATATAAATGCGGAAGTTTTTTTTATTTATCACACCTATATTACCATCAAAACGGCTCACTGTTATTTAAATTAATAACACAACATGTTCTTTTGAAATACTGTATATATAGTAGAGACCAAATACCCAAACACAGCTATTCATATGCCTAATTTGAGTAGTTATTTTTTAAACAGTTTATTATAAATCAATGTTCAGTGTTATTCATTTGTTATATTATTGTCCTATTTTCCTATATATATATATATGCAATATTTTTGTTGGTCTTAACAGTAATTAATTAAAGTGATTTAATAAAAAAAAATACCAAAACCGTTCTTAAAATATTATGTTCATTAATTTTCAAGGGAGGTAATTCAAATGTCAGTTTATAAAATTACAATAGATTTATATTGAAGATATGTAATTACATATTATAAATGTAAGTTATACATTTAAAAAGAATACTTAGAGCTAGTTTAATAGCCGCCACCTAAAAAAAGAAGAATAATTAAAATAAAAACATCTCCCAAATGATATCTTCATTTTTAATGTAGACGCCTGTGCAGTAGATATGGCGTTCAATCTCATTTCAACATAAAAACATTTTTGAATTAATTTTTTATTTTCTCATTCGATATCGGTATTGACATTATGACAGCACGAGAAATTTGACAACCCGCTGATAATAAAACTTTTATTCAAGCTAGAAATTATATTAAATCATAATGAAATGTTGTTATTTGGGATTTCAAAAGAATACAATAATTAGTGGAAATAACCAAGCTGATAAAGAAGTCAAGTCTGTCTTAAATATAGTTCCTGAAAAAAGTTCAAGATATCATCATCATCATCATCATCATCATCATCATCATCAGCATCATCATCATCAGTACTTTATCTGGTGCTACCAGATTAGGCTGTTTGAAGATACCGGCTTCCTGGCCTAAAATGCACCAAACATTGATATTATTGTTTTTTTCCCTTTTCCTTCACAAAACTCAATCATGTTCTGCAAAGTCAAAAACAAAAACAACATTTTTCCTCTACAAAACAACCAAACCACCATGAATAAATATTTGCAGATATAAAGAACTTGAAGCATAAAAACTTTTACCAAAATGACTAGATTCAGAATTAAATGACCCAAAGAGGGTTGATATGCCGTAAAACAAAACAACCAAACCAATCATCAGTTTAACGTCTTTTCTCCATACTGGCATCTGTTGAACGGCTTTCAGAAATTGACTTCCAAACAACTTATCTTTGGTCCACATCTTTATTTATCCATTTTTCACTCAAATCCATCCTCATCACTTCCTCCCATGTTTTCCTTTGCCTATCCCTGACAACTAACATCTACTAACCCAAGAACTCTCTTCCATTCTTTCAACGTGCCCATAACAGTGAAGTCTCCTTTTCTGCACATATTTACCTATACTGTTTACTCTACCTCTGAGGTCATCAAATCTACGCCTGTCTGTAAGACTCACATTACACATCCATCGTGTCATTCTCATATACTTTCTCTCCATGCAATGCATGTCCTCAACCCTCACTGGCCAAGTTTCGCTTCCATACATCGTCAAACTGCATAGACATGCCTAATAGACTCTTAACTGAAAATAAACAAAGATATGCAACAATCAAAGCAATAAATATAACAAATTCCTAATAAACATCTCTACATTAGTGTGACGGTGCCGTACCTATAACGAACATTTGGACTCGTCCATTCTCAATAAATACTCGATCGAAGCATAGACTTCTCAGTGTTGGGCAAACCCCAATCTACACTGGCAGTCCGGACTGATGTACTATTTATCTTGTTTCTCTGTTGTATATATTTTTCTCCAATATACTTGTTTACCTACACCCCCCCCCCCCCCACCGTGTATGTGTTTTCATCCCGGCCCCTAAAAAGCCCACAACAATTAGGTTAATAGAACCCCCCCCCCCCCAAAAAAAAAAATTTCTTTTGCAAACAAATCTCCATAATCCTAACCCTAACCTTAATGGAATTTTAACATAATATGACGAAAACAATGAAGATTTGTTTGCAAAAAAAGAACAAAAACTAAAAAGTTGGTAATGTCAACTGGCCATCACATTCCCCAGACTGGACTAGCCCTGACTTTTTCTTGTGTGTGTGTGTGGGGGGGGTAGCTCAAAGAAAAAGTTTACATTAACAAACCTGAAACTCTACAGGAATTGAAGTAGAATATCAGGAATGAAGTCAGGGAATTAAATCATAATCGCGTGATCCTGCAATCCGTCATGGATAATGTTTGGGAAAAGTCACAAATTTGTGAAGATGGAAATGGAAACCATTTAAAAGATGTTATTTTTCATAAATAAATTCTTTTTCATTTTTTTTCTTTTTTCTTTTTTGCAAACAAATCTTCATTGTCTTCATCATATCATGTTAAAATTCCATTATGGTACCATCAAAAATAAAGAATCTATTCAAGTTAAAAATCCTTCAGTGACTTCTCTACAAGTTAATATTTGAAATGAATTCTCTTTCTCTGTCTGTCTCTCTCTCTCTCTCTCTCTCTCTATATATATATATATATATATATTTAACGTCATTTTTCTCAGATATTTTTTATATTTTGCCAGCTCACTCTTCAGTTCTTACAATAGAGCGAATCAACTTTCTCCAAATTCCGCTCTATACGGTCTGGTTTGCAATTACTTGCTTCCAAGTTTTCCTTGACCGGTCAACCTTCCTGTAATTCAAGACATCCATGCTTCTGCAATGATTTATCCAGGAGGATGAACGCTCTACATGGTCGTACCAGCCTAATTGATGCGTTCTTAGGATAACCTCTATTCTGGGAAAATGCAGTGCTTTCAGCAAATCCACCGACCTAATGTGTTGGGTTTGTCAGATTTCACATTGCAGATCCATCTAATCATGGATCTGTCATTGCGCTGCAGTTGGGTCAGAGAAGACTGGGTGAGGGCCGAGCATTGATTGTCATATCACATGACGCTCCTGGCAAAACTTACTCCGAGTGTAAAGGGAAACAACTCACGATGTTATCAGAGGCAACGAAATTTCACCCATGCTATTTTCACCCATGCTATTTTCACGCATGCTATTTTCACGCATGCTATTTTCACCCATGCTATTTTCACCCATGCTATTTTCACCCATGCTATTTTCACCCATGCTATTTTCACCCATGCTAATTTCACCCATGCTATTTTCACCCATGCTATTTTCACCCATGCTATTTTTACCCATGCTATTTTCACCCATGCTATTTTCACCCATGCTATTTTCACCCATGCTATTTTCACCCATGCTATTTTCACCTATGCTAATTTCACCCATGCTATTTTCACCCATGCTATTTTCACCCATGCTATTTTCACCCATGCTATTTTCACCCATGCTATTTTCACCCATGCTATTTTCACCCATGCTATTTTCACCCATGCTATTTTTACCCATGCTATTTTCACCCATGCTATTTTCACCCATGCTATTTTCACCCATGCTATTTTCACCCATGCTATTTTCACCCATGCTATTTTCACCCTTGTAGTGTTGTGCTGAGTTCACATTCATCATCTGCACTAACAGAAAGATATTTACACTATGAATAACTATTTAAAGATTCATATCTTCAAATAGTTATTAAATTAAAAATTAAATTAAAGCATAACAACTTTTAGCAAAATGACTGGATTCGGCATTAAATGACTAGAAAAGGGCTGATATGCCGTAAAACAAAACAATCAATCAAACAAAAAAATAATATCAATGATTTGAGATCCAATTTCTTGCTGAGTTTTTTTTCACTGCTGCTTAAAATTTTTTCAGAATATTCTTCTCGTTTTAAATTTATATGTTAGAAACAATTTGTTCATTTACAAACAGCCCTTTCGCCATATCGTCAGTGTGGCTAGAAACGGACGAGTTCTTTAAACTGAGATTCGAAACCTGACTGCCTTAGCAATAGTCGAAAACCATTGCCACTGTGCTAGTATTTATTTCCGTCCCACCGCAGGAAGATGTTACACAAGGTCGGAAAGTTGGTTTAAAGGAAAAGCCAGTGCCCAAGAAGATAGCACTCTAGCCCTCAAAGAATGCCTGGATAGCCTCGTCGGCATTCCCCGGTAGGTAAAGCCTGGGAGGGTGGACCTCCTAGAGCTAAACAGAACCATACGTCAGTCTGTGCTATCAGTCACTGCCTCGTGTAAGGGAAATTTATAAATACTCATATACATACTATTATCGGTTATCCAAAGATCTATTCATTTACAAAGAGTTATGCATTTACACTAAGTGAGAGACAGTAATTCCTTTACCAGAGAGCTCGACTCACAAGGAACACTGAGAAAATGGGTGAAATAGTAGGGTAGAGTATACTATCAAGCCTTGGTAGAGTAACTAGTCTAGGAAAATGAAAACTCTGAAATAACATCATCTCTGTAGTTATTAGTTCAGTAAGATAATCTGATATTTATGATGTCAAAAAATACGATAATACCCTCTTCCAATTTGTCGTAAGTCAGCATGGACTAGTAGACTGGCAAAACTAACATAAAACACGGAACTGAGCTATGGTTAGTCGGCATTTAAAAGAAGTTGATTTAAAATGGTTTATCGATCAGTTAATCTCTGTAACGGCGTAAACTAAATCTTTATAAGAATATTGTTGCTTTTTTTTTTACTTCTACTCACCCCAAACAAGGCACACTGCCGCTGAGACGTAAGGGGTTACTAAGAATTAGGGGCCAGATTTATAAGGGCATCTTAAGTGGGGAGTTGTGAAGCGAGATATTTGTTCACATTACATTTAAATTTTTGCATGTTGTTACAGTCGGGCAAACAATGAGCAGGGAGGGAATTCCAAAGGCGACCAGTTCTAGGAAAGAAGCTATTAGAATAGAAAGCTTTCCGGCATCTTGGGACCTCTACACTGAAGGGGTGGGATTTTGCTGATTGTCAGGTTGGTCGGGGGTATTTACGTTGAGTGCAGCAAGTTCTTCGAAGCACATTTCATTGAAGCACTTGTAAAACAAGCATAGGGATGCAAACATTGTGGCAATGGTACAGGGGTTGGTGCTTGGTATACAGTCTTGGACCTATTAGATGAGAGGCTTTTTGGGACCCTGTCTAAGAGGGAGAGACTAGTGGTTGGTGCACCAGCCCAAATATAACAATAATCCTTCATACATGGGCGAATGGTGACCTTATGGAGATATAGGATACTGGCAGGTGTGGGAAGTTTAAAACACGTTTATAAGTACCAGTTTACTGTAGGACGTGTATAGGTAATGACAACACTATTAACACATAGATGATAAATAATAGTTGAAAGCATTATATGGAAACAACTATCAACCAGTAAACAATATAAGTAAGCTCCAATCTTTTGTTCTTCCTTGTAAGACATTCACAGCAAGAACTCGTTTTCTACCACAATTAAAAAAGACTCCTTTTTTCTTCCATGTGCCTAACGTCAGACGAAATTTCTGTGGGCAGAGCTTCTTTGCAAGGGCCTCCCTATGTGAAACACATTACCGCGGGACTGCTTCCCTGTTCTTTACAACTTGGTCATCTTCAAATCTAATGTCAACAGATTCTTGTTATAAAACGACCCATAAGTAATCAAACACAGTTCATGACATTGATTAGTGTTAGTACTCCCATAGTGTTCCTCAATCATTTTTGTTCCATTAACCCTTATCTTCAAGTGACTCTTTGCCTTTATAAATGGTGACCACATCATCATCATCATCATCATTATCAACAACCACAACAACCACCACCACCACCTTCTTCTTCTTTGTTGAATCCAGCCACAATTAATCCTCTGATGAGGGTGGGGCCTGATTGTCCAGCCTCGATCTAAGTCTTCCCTTACATTCTTGTCTTTGGTGAAGCCTGACGGAATCCATACCCATGACTTCCCTATCACGTTTGACCACGTCCTCCCAAGACAACTTGGGTCCGTCAGTGGTGGTCTTCTAAGCTGGCACATTCAACTGTGGGACTTTAGCAATCCAGCCATTTCTGCACTGAACGTGCCCCAACCAACGCAGTCTGCTCTTCCGCATATAGTAAAACGAAAGCGAAAAACAACTATCTTTAT
Organism: Sepiola atlantica; assembly: GCA_963556195.1. Taxonomy (NCBI): domain Eukaryota; kingdom Metazoa; phylum Mollusca; class Cephalopoda; order Sepiida; family Sepiolidae; genus Sepiola; species Sepiola atlantica. The sequence continues at coordinate 216,084,785 of OY744516.1, forward strand.
AAAGTATTTTAAATATGAAAAGGAAAAATAAAGATGGCTAACTTAAACTATTTTTAGATGCGTCCACAAATCTCAATAATGGGTCATATCCATCAGACCATCTGGCGGTCTGTGATGCTTAAGTTTGAAATAGCATTTTCGTCATTTAAAATAGCATTTGGACGCATCTTATTTATTAGATACGTCCAAGCACCTCCGAGGGAGACTCTGTCCATTGGTCTGACCGTTGGTCTGTCACGCTTAAGTTTGAAATAGCATTTGCATTTATAGATTCTGCTTTGAGTAATATGTTTCATAATCTTTATGATGAAGATTGATAATTTGGATTATTCATACTACTGTTCTCATCTTGGATGTTATTCTCACAACGTTTCGGCCGATGTAACCTCCCACCTTCTTCAGGTGCATCTTGTTGAACTTCATGGGAATCTTTATGTCAAATTCGAAAACCTATCTGAAATTTTGCATTGAACCCTTTATTTAATCCAAGCGGGCAGTTTGTTCTCGTTTTCTCAGCCATGGTTGGGTAGAAATGTTAATTATTTTTCTGTTATTCTTAGTTATTATCGCCTGTAGTAAGGATCGAACCTTCATTCCTCAGAAGACTGTCTTTGAGTAAGTCTTTTAATACTGAGTTTATTGTAATTAGATTCTCGACTTTTTTTTAGATGCGTCCAAGAATCTCTATACGAGGCTCTGCCTGTCTGTCACACTTTAGCTCGAAATAGGATTTTTGTTGGTCTATCATGCTTTTGTTTTAAAAAGCATTTTTGTTTGTCTGTCACACTTTACTTGGAAATAGTATTTTCGTTGGTCTATCATGCTTTCGTTTTCAAAAGCATTTTTGTTTGTCTGTCACACTTTACTTGGAAATAGTATTTTCGTTGGTCTATCATGCTTTCGTTTTCAAAAGCATTTTTGTTTGTCTGTCACACTTTAGTTGGAAATAGTATTTTCGTTGGTCTGTCATGCTTTCGTTTAAAATAAAATTTTCTGATAGTCTTTGACGCTTTAGTTTAAAATAGGATTTTTATTGGTCTGTCATGCTTAAGTTTGAAATAACATTTTTACATGCGTCCAGACATTTTTATAAGAGTCTCTGTCTGTCCATCAGTCTGTCATGCTTTAGTTTTGATTTTCGTTCATTTTACACGCTTCAGTTTGAAAAAGCATTATTCCTTTGTCTGTCATAATGAAGCAGCATTCACTCTAAGCTAGTTGAATCGGCTTACTCCAAAGGAGGAAGTTTCTAGGGATTATCAAAGTCACAAGCGGTCCCCAGTTGCATGTACATCCCCGTCAAGGCAGATGACGATGTTGGGTTTTTGCTGTTTACCGTCCTCCTACATACAGCGCCTGGTATTCCCAAAAGATCATCCATCTGATTCTTACCAGGTTCAACGTTGCTTAACTTCGGTGATCTGCCGAGAACCGGTGTGTCAACGTGATCATACCGTATGTGATTAGTTTGTATGTCACGCTTTCGTTTGAAACAGCATTTTCATTGGTAAATGCGCAGACTGAATGGACGCATCTTAACAGTGGAGCCTATCTTGTCTTCCTTCAGATGACTGCACTCTGACATTGTTGAATTATTTTTCAATCATTTACGCGATGATAAGATGGATCAACAAGATCTTCTTTTCACTTATTAATGATCGCCCTCTTATCAACATTTATTTTCTCCCGAAAAAAAAAAAGTCTTTTCTCATTTCTTCAGACACGAAAGTATCATTCAGGCTCCAAAAAGTAATTATCACATCACGTGACGTGTCATCAGGCAATATAAGAAAAGAAAAAGATTATTCAGATATTGAAAGTTAATTTTTCTTTGATTTGATGACCTTCTTATAACTTATATCAGTAATCATATTACAAACTGCAAAAGAAAAATTATCTGTTTCTATCTATGAGTGCATCTCAGGATCGAAATTCCAAACAACTATTTTTTTTCCTCCCCTGAATTATCTTTTAAAACGACATTTCTAATAAGACAGCAATCATGAATAAATAATTACTTTAAGAAGAAAACGTTTTTTCCTCAACATATTAAAGCTCCACTAAGCAACTGACACTTCATGAAATCTATGCTAATAGATGAGAGGGTATGCATCGTAGTCTTAGTGGATACTGTAATATACCGAAAAGACTCAGTTATCTGCTCTTTGCCACTAGGGGGCGGTTTGGTTTGTTTGTTTGTTTTTTCAATATAAAAAATAAAGAAGCAGGACGGCCATGTTGGTCAAGTTAGATTCAACCCCAGCCTGTTCGATCTCTCATTAACTTCGGTTGATTGAGGACTTCGGTGTAGGGTGATACCAGTCGAGGATTCGTTCTCGACAATCAGTCCGACAGGAACTAGGCCATTTCGGTGGCCTTTTATCTCTCGGGCTGAGGTATACTGTCCTGGGTTGTCCTAGGAGGTGCACACTCCCAGGCCTTGCCTCCCCTTTTTGGGGAGGAGTAAGTTTATTGCTTACTGCCTGAGGTACCCTGACCGAAGGATGCCGACGGGATTGCCCAGGCTATTTTTGCTTGGCCAGAGTGCTCCTCTTTTAGGGGCGCTGGCTTGATTCTTCCCCCATCTTCCTGACCTTGTGTCACATATTCCTGCGGTGAGAAGCAATTAAAGACCGTTGGTCAAGTTATCGGCTGCGTGTTCAAATAAACTCTTTGTTATTTGTGTTTGTGTCTGGGCTGTAAAATTAAAAGATATAACAGAACGACTGTAAATAATTTTCATTTTCTCCCTCTATGTACCTAAAACTAAACGGAGCTTCCATGAGCAAAGGTTCTTTCCAAGAACTACCCGTCTGTGGAACACAACACCACAGGGCTGCTTTCCAGCTGACTACAACATGTTCGTTTTCAAGTCCAATGTAAACCAATTCTTGTTGAGCCGTCCTCTGAAATAATCAAATTCTGACCAGTTACAACCATCGTTACCAATCATCACGATGTTGTCTCACCGTCAACCTTATAAACTCATTAACCCTTATCCTCGAGTGGCCTTTTGGCTTCGATAAGCGGTGTTTTCAGTTTTAAAAAAAGATACCATTGCAACTATGTAATCGGCTATACTGTGTTCACACCTGATCAGGTCTATTGTAGGCATTTACATGCTAATACTGTTGAGAAACGTATGAACCTGCTATTACACTCCAGCTATGGGTAAAATATTATATTCAATTAATCGTATACAATGTTTGTTCTTTCAGCATTAAATAAACCTACCAAAAAAAAACGGTTTATTTGTCATAAAACAGAAGAAATAAAACTAGTATGAGAGGTGGATGTCCATAATTATTTACCTCCACACAAAAGCAGTGTTAGACACAAGGTCGATTTTTAATGTGAGGAAAAATTTCCCCACAAAAAAAGCACTCTCGATTAGGACAAAAATAAAATTTGACGCAGTCTAGAAGGATTTTTCCTTCACTGACTGAGAGCAGAAAAGATGAAGTGTAGCATCAGAACAGATACTACACTTTGTTCTTATTTTAGACTATTAAACATAGGAACGTGAAAATTGGTCAGAATGATCCCCTATCTCTTCAGGTTGGTCTTGGAAGACTTTCATACCAAGCTCCACGAAAAAAAAAAAATATATATATATGTATAATATTTATAAATAAATATTAAATTATTAATAATTAATAATTAATTATATATATATGTATATATTTTTTGTAGAAAACCCCCGAATCATTATACCTAGTTTTATTAGAATTGGGGCATCCATTTTATTATCAGGGCAGCTAAATATAGGCTATAATAGTTCACTTTATTATCAGGCCAGTTTGTGAATGACTATATATGCTCCCCCCCCCCCTCTTCTTGGGTTGAGCTCTGTGGTAAGTGATATTGCGCATTACAATTAGCAATGATGCAAGACTCTTTGTAAACACAAATCGAGCATTCTCCGGTAGTTGGCAGTGTTTATATAAGCATTGAGATTTCAGTTAGTAACGGTGCCTGTCTGATGGTTTAAGTCATTCAGTGTCAAATAGATGGTCATAAGTTCAATCCCGGCTTGAAGCAATTGCCTGTCCAGCCACACTGAAAAGCTGTGATACAGTGAAGCAGTCTGTTTGTAGATGACATATATATAAAGCTACCACTTATTAATGCTAAAAGCCACTCGAGGATAAGGGTTAATGAGATGAATAGATTGACAGTTAAATAATGATGAATATAATGAGAGGATTTAAAATAATGAATGGAATAAGTACAATCTAATGACTCATGAGGAAGGTTTATAACAATTGTTTATTGACATTAACTTTGAAGATGACCATGTTGCAGCCCTCAGGGATGCAATCTTGTGGCAACGTGTTCCACAGATGAGAATTCTTGGAAAGAAATTCTGTTCATTGAAATTCCGTTCAATGTTAGGTGTATGGGAGGAAAAAGGGAAGCTTATTTCAGTTAAGGGATTAAATGAGTTCTTCGTGTACACCACAGCAGACCTTAAGTAATATAGCAATTATCTGTTTTGAATTTAGTTGGTTTACGGCATATCAACCCTTTTTGGCTTATTTAATGCCGAGTTCGGTAATTTTGGTAAAAGTTTTTATGCTTCAAGTTTTATATATCTTCAAATATTTATTCATAGTGTTTCGTTTTGTTGTTTTGTTTTACGGCATATCAACTCTTTTCGGGTTATTTAATGCCGAGTCTAGCAAATTTTCTTTATAAAATAAGATTTGGCACGAAACCGAAATTGAATGGGGTGGGATGGTGGTCGGCTGTCGTCCTCTTCGTCTATTCTCTAAACTAGTTACAATTATCAAAATACCACATTCACTTTATAGGTAAAACCTACTTAACATGTGGTTTAACGTTTTTTATTGACAAAAAAGATATTTACAAATTCATAGATTGGGGGTGGGGGTGTTAAAAAACAACAGAGATTGCTGAAAAATAAGATGCGAAGTGTGGTGGTCAGTAGGACCCTCCCAAATCTATCGAGGTATGAGCTGCTCACTGTTTTCCGGGTTGTTTCAAGAGCCGAAAACAAGCAAGACAGTTTTTGAGTGGGGAAAAAAAAAGAGAAGGAGGCCAGGACTCATTTGCATCACTAGCTAAGAGACATTGCTAACTGGGATGGGGTCTGATAATACCTCAGGTCGACGTGCACCATTCCTAGGCAGGGAACATGTACTCAAACTTGGTTGGTCCAAACACACATAAGCTAGCAGTGTGTATCCATCACCTTTTAAATAGTGCAGAGTGCAACCTCCTCCAATCACAAGTGTTGATAATGTGAGACTTGAAATCACAAGATTTGATTTTGATATTTAAAATGAAGCAATACTTAACATGTTGATATCTAAATTAATCTTCATGAAAAGGAGATTACCTGAATGAAATTATCTTCTTCTATTTTTCTTCTTTCTCTTTTCAGATCAATCGTTTACTCTCACGCAGGTGTAAACAACGTTATGGTGATTGGTTGTCAGATGTGTTTATTCAGCATCTTTCTCATTGGAATGGATGGACAGTATATATCAAAAGACGTCTACCCAGTGGTTTGCCAGGTAAACCCGTCTCTCTTTCTTCCTCCTTCCCTCCTCGCTATTGTTTCGCAATTTAATTTCTATTAACTAAATTTTAAAACTCTTGAGCTAAACTTACGCTCTCTATCTATCTATCTATCTATCTATCTATCTATTTATCTTTCTCTCTATATATATATCTTTTTCGCTCTCTCTCTCTATTTATCTTTTTCGCTATCTCTCTCTCTCTATATATATATATATATATATATATATATATCTTTTTCGCTATCTCTCTCTCTTTCTCTCTCTATCTTTTTCGCTATCTCTCTCTATTTATCTTTTTCGCTCTCTCTCTCTCTTTCTCTCTATTTATCTTTTTCGCTATCTCTCTCTCTCTCTCTCTATCTCTCTCTCTCTCTCTCTCTATCTATCTATCTTTTTTGCTATCTCTCTCTCTCTCTATCTATCTATCTTTTTCGCTATCTCTCTCTCTCTCTACCTTTTTCGCTATCTCTCTCTCTCTATATATATATATATATATATATATATATATGTATATCTTTTTCGCTATCTCTCTCTATATATATATATATATCTTTTTCGCTATCTCTCTCTATATATATATATCTTTTTCGCTATCTCTCTCTCTATATATATATATATATATATATATATCTTTTTCGCTATCTCTCTCTCTCTCTCTCTCTCTCTATCTATCTATCTATCTATATTTTTTTTGCTATCTCTCTCTCTCTCTCTCTATCTATCTTTTCGCTATCTCTCTCAATACCGCTAAGCCGTACGTTCACTTTTATTACATAGATTATCTGTTATTAAGATTAAGTCTTCTCTTCTTTGCTCATAAAAATTCAAAATTGCATACATGAATATTCTTTTCTTTATTTTATATTATCAGTTATTAAGATTGAGCCTCCTCTTCTTTGCTCATGAAAATAAAATTTGCATACGTGATTATTCTTTCCTTTATTTCATATTATCAGTTATTAAGATTGAGCCTCCTCTTCTTTGCTCATGAAAATAAAATTTGCATACGTGATTATTCTTTCCTTTATTTCATATTATCAGTTATTAAGATTACGCCTTTGCTCATGAAAATAAAATTTGCAAATTGATTATTCTTTCTTCTCTTTTTTATTATCAGTTATTAAGATTAAGCCTCCATTCTTTGCTCATAAAAATAAATTTGCAGACATGATTATTGTATGTTCACTTTTATTCTATAGATTATCTAAATACCAATTTTTATTTTTATTTTCACAAACAAAAAATACTAGACTGTACATGTGAGCAATGTAACCCGAGTGTAATGTTGTAAGGTCGGAGGACAAACAAGAAAAATGAGGATAACTGTTTGAAGTGCAATAGTGATGATGATGGGAAATAGAAATTTCAAAACGACGCATTTTAAAATAAAATTCGGACACAGATAATTTTAGAATTAAGGAATCTAACCCCAAAATAGAGATTGGATATCTAAACAGAATTTGATCATTGACAGGAAAGAATTAGATTAGAAAATATTGAAAAAATATATATATATACATTGCCAGCTCGTCACGCATTTAAGGAATGTAACTAAAATCGGTGTCAGAATTTTATTTTATTGCTGTCAGAATTTACAAAAATAATTCGCTAGAAAACAAAACAACAATGACTGTGAAGTGGTTATATAAAAAAGGAAGAAAATACATAGTCAGATGGAGAGGGAGATGAAGACGGAGATAGTTTTGATGTAGTCGAAACAAGCACTTGATAACCACACACTTTTGGGTGACCAGCTCAAATTCACTATAAGCACAGATACGAACACACACCCATGCATACACTAGCAGATCATACATTCGCTAAGCGAATCATCACAACAACAAAGGTCAAATAAAAGAAAAGTATATAATTTTAAAATTGCGTTTCTTTTTGTGTGTTTCACTGTTGACTCTCCCACGGAAGCTGCTACAACGACAAACAAAATCTATGAACAAACGAAAAGTTACAAAACTCCCTTCTGCTGCATGGTGTGTTAATCCTTTATTCCTTTTCTTAATGAGCCGCAGTTATATCATCCACATGTGACTTTTTGTAGGGAGCAAGAAATTTCCATGTTCTTTGCTGCTTCTTTTCTAGAAACTTAAAATTGCACACACAGCACCTTGAATAAAATGATAACGTTTCATGTTTTGCAATATCGAAGCAAAGCTTTGAAGATAATATCAAACTAGATGCCCAAGGAGAATATCAAAGTAAATCCTCAAAGAGAACATTAAAAACAATCCGTGAACAGAATATCGAAGTGAAATTCTGAAAATAAAACAAAATTAGAAATATTACGTTTGTGTGATGATAGATATTCACACTTACCGGATCCAAAGCGCCTGTAATGCCTTGCTTGTCAGGTAGGCATTTTTTCTTTTTTTTTTTATGGAAATCACTCCAGACACGGCATGAAGCCACTTGATGTATGGAGCTAAAAATAAATACGACTTTAAGGTCAAAACCTAGCCAACGATAAGTCTTAGATGGATAGATTCCGACACAGAAAACAGCGATTCTTCCCCCTTTGTCAGAAACATCACTCATGGAATGTGAGGGATAAAGGACAAAATAAGGGAAGCGAAAGTTACGAGGCTGCCGAAAGTAAACCCAAGGTCCACTTTCTTATTAGAATTGTCTGATCTGTTCCCTGCTTTCTTTGTTCTAGGTTGTTTAATTTGTTGGTAGAATGGTATCCATCAATTCGGTGTTTTTGTAATACAGCTTCTTATTCCAGTAGCTTCTTCCCAAGAACTACAAGCTTGTGGAACTCTCTTCCTGCTGACTGTTTTTCTCCTACCTATAGTCTTGATCTTTTCCCCTTTAATCCCGGACGGACAGAAAAGCATTTTTACTACTACTATGATGAACGCAGTCAGCAACAACAGCTTCAACCCTCTCCTTCTACAGCACGTCAACATTATCATCATTAACTCTACAGCTTGTTCTCCAGCCAAAGTTCTACAGCAGCTATGTCAAAACCAACAGCTTCCTGAAAAAAAGACTAGAGGACACTTCAGCCAGGATAACCATCACCACCATCCTGCAGTAACGATCCATCATTTATCCTGTCGACTCACTGAATTATGAACTCCCCTTAACGGTCACATATTTATTTCCTCGAAATACATGTTACCTTTATATTCCACTCTCAGAAACGAGTATGCTTTTCCCCCTTTGTTGCCCCCCCCCCCCCGCGATAATCTACTCCCACTGCCTCATTCTTTCATCCTTTCACTCGACTACTTTTATTCGGGATACTTTCAAGTGGGCCATCCAAAGCATCACAAACCAGGAAAAACGATCACATTGCTGGGTCATTTTTCTTTTTAATTTTACAACCACGAAACTTGTTTTGATTAATCGCATTTGATATCATTTTCTTCTTCCCAACAAGATACGAGCTTGGTTACTGACAATTGGATTCACTCTCGGGTACGGATCGATGTTTTCAAAAATTTGGACAGTCCATCGCTTGGCCACAACACGAAAGAAAGAAAGAAAGGTAAGACAGAACAATCAGAATGTTTAATCTATTATATAAACGGGCAGTTGGCTGTTTGTCTGCGTCTGTATATGTGTGTGTGTGTGTGTCCAGCTAAAAGTTAGAAACTACACAAGACACACTCACAAAACTGATAATATTCTTTTTAAACATTGCCTCGGATAGAATATGGGCACTTCGATGTGTGTGCGTGTATGTGTGCGTGCATGCGTGCGTGCGTGTGTGTGTGTGTGTAATATTTATTTTTTTGAGGTTCAGCAGGAACAAAATTATTCCGGGGGAGGTCGACATTAAGAGAGAGTTCTTCCATCGACTATTGGTCTGAAACTTGAACTAAATTAAACTTTATTATGCTTCAGGCTAGGATCAAAGTGTAGTACCTGTTTTGTCTTCTATCAGAAGAGAGGAAATCCTTCTTGACTGGGAGAGATGGATGGAGAGGAAAATATATAGATAGAGAGAGGGGAAAGATAGAGATAGAGAGAGAGAGAGAGACTTTAAAAGAAAGATATTATACAGACTTTTGACTCTTCTATTTTATTGTTCACGCCCCTCCCGGACAACGTCGGGTAACCCTGCCAGTGAACTCTAAAGCAAACTGGAGCTCCTTATCAGTCAGAAAGATCCTATCGTTACTGGCAACCATTTTCATGGTTTAGTTCATATTTTATGACTTATTAGACGAGTATCTTTGTCTTATTTGTTTTCTAATTTGAATTTTTGTATTTGTGCTTTGTACAAAATGGCGTCTAACTTAAGTCATCCATTATAATAAAATAAATGTAAAAAACAAATACGATTGGAGCTGATTATTCTGCTTGGTGTATAGGAGTACATCTTCCCAGGCATTGCCTTCTCTTTTCAGAGGTGGTGAGGGATTTACTCCCCTTGTCTCCCTCGTTGGAAGGGGATGTTTGTTTTTCGCTGATTGTCCGAGGCGCCCCTACAGAGGAGTGCCGACAAGTCAGGCTGGACTCCTTGGTGGCGCTAATGCCCTACGCCACATTAAAACTTGACCTAATGTTACATCGAACTCTTGTGGGGATGTTGGTACATCGAAAGAATGGAGTGAAACAACACGAACTTTAATATTCTTTATTCGATATTATCAACCATTTATTGTTCGCAAAAAGTGACATTCACAAAGTGTTTATAAGTGACTTCCTCCACATTATCGATTCCTTCCCTTGTACTTTCATTGTTTTATTTGTTTTGTTTTTCAATCTCTTTTCAGGTGGTGCGTAAATGGGAGCTATTGTTGGTTTTATTTTGTCTGCTAGCGATTGACATCATTGTCTTGGTAGCATGGCAGGTCTTAGATCCCCTCTATCGACATCTAGAGACATTCCCACCCGAGGAGCCAAAACACACAACGGAAGACATAATGTTGGAGCCATATTTAGAACATTGTAGTTCTAAGAATATCAACATTTGGTTGGGTAAGTATTTTTATGCTTAGGCTTTTTCCAAAAGAATGAAGATTTTAAACCGATGTGAAATTTAACAAATGCTTTATTACCTCTGCCAAAGAGGTTATGTTTTCAGTCGAGTTTGTTTATTACTATGTTTGTGTACAACCTGGCGTTCACATCGCTTGACCAATTATCACCAAATTTGGTATAAAAAAAATATCAGTCATGGTCTAACTTAGAACTGATTAATTTGGGGAGATCTAGGTTAAAGTCTAAGATCAAAGTCATGCAAAAGGTGAAAGTCATATTTTTGGCAATGATTTATGTTCTCTTCATTATAAAGACTCGCTACTTGATCCATATTGTAAAAAATGAAGTCCCGCATCTTATATGATCTTGACCTTTGATCTTGTCAAGGTCAAGGTCCAAATTTATAGGGAATTTCAACTTCCAATTTTTCGAAATTTGACGTACGGATCTGATGCATTTTGATAACGGTTACCATCATGCAAAATTTAAACCTGATCAGATAAATAGTTTTTGAGTGATAACGTTTCTATGGCATAACTTCGGGAATACTTCCTACAATATGGAGAAGTAAGGCCCAGATAAGAGTTTAACCCATCCTTACATTGTCAAGCAGAGGTATGCAGTCTCAAGACTGTCTTATGTTCTTGATTTTATTGATCCCTTAAAATTACAATAAATAATTATTTTAAAAAGAAGTGGCACCAGGCCAAAAAGGATTGGGCAGGAGGTCGGGGGTCGTCCACTTGTCTATTCCCTATATTAGTTTCTGTCACCACAATACCGCATTCACTCTATGGACTTAAGCTATTTAAAATACTCCAGATGTTTCGAAAATTATATACAACACATTTTAAACGCAAGAATCTTTTGATATTTACAAAAAGTCATTTTGAAAAAAGGAAAGGTATTTACAAAAGTGATTTTTGTATATATAAAATTATCACAGAATTCAATGAATGACAAGGAGTGGGAAGAAACCTAAAAAAACCCAAAATAAAGAAAAATAACAATAATAAAAATAAAAGAACCAAACAAAATGCTAAATGGGGTGGGTTAGTAGAGATCCCCCTTACTTGTCTAATTGTGAACTGCTCACTGTTTTCCAGTATAAACTGAAAACAAGAAAGACAGTTCCTAAGTGAGATTGGGGATTTGCATATGGGATAAAAAAAAAAAAAGTGGGATGGATTTTGAGGACGGTTGGTGTCTTTCAGGATAAGTACCGTTTTGGGTCGGGACAGGGATAAAATAAATATTGGGAAAGAGCATCCTGAAAGCTTACTAATACCAAAAAATAAATATAGGGGCAGGACTCAGTTATACCGCTAGCTAAGGAACTTTAAAGTCAAGCTTCTTGTATTTTTGTGACTTAAAGACGACGTGCGCCATGCCTAGACAGGGAACACAAACTCAAATCCAGTTCGACTAAATACACATAAGCTAGCGGTGTGTATCCACCTTCTTCTAAACTGCGAGGCATGCAATCTACTCCTATCAGACTTGATTTTGATTTTAAGCTGATGTTTAAAATACAAAATCAAATAATGATGAGAAGGCGATGCACCTCCGTTTCCTATCTGTAAGCGTGAAACCCACACTACTAGTCTAGTTACGGTTAGGATCGTGAGGGGTACGATGCGAGCCGTCACCTCGTTGACATATTTCCAAAACTACTTATGTTCTTGATAATAAAGCAGTTATGTAGCAAAAACATCTCAAAGAAATGCAGACAAGAGAAGAAAGCAAGAAATAGAAAATAGGATGCAATATGATAGGAAAACATTTCGAATATACGTTAAAAAGAAAGTAAAAAAATATTTTTAAAAAAGATTATAATATAAGAAAATAAGATTCTTCTTGATTAATTGGTAACGAACGCTAAAAAAGACTTTGGTAAAACGTTACCTTTTGCCCCCATGCTGTCAATGGGAAAAATCAAAATGAGATTAGAATCTAATTTTTCGTGCAAGTACATGTCAACAGCCTGGAAATACTTAAAAAATGAAAGACAGAAAGAAAATAATTTTGGACTTTAAACTTTAAAGAAGGGGTTCATTTTTATATATAAATTTAATGTAAAATGATCACACAGTTCTTGACTACATAGCGTAGAACAGAACGAGTAACCATTTTTTGCATTTCCAAAATGCTCTCCTCCCCTATATTTTTTTTCAACAGACACTATTTAGTAATATTTTACGGAAATATAATTCTAACAACAAATGAATATAAGAAAATGTATAGCATGTGGGTTTTATTTTGATTCAGTATGGGCGCCAGCATTTGCCAACAGTTTCTAAAGCCACCTGGGAACTGCATCAACTGATTTCACAAGCTATTTTTTTTACTAGTTGAATTATGATGCATACAATGAGAGGATTGAAAATCTCCATATACCAGGCACTCAAAATAACAACTCACTCAGAAAATAGAAAATCCTGACATTCGATGAGCTATGTTTCTGACAAATGGGGAAGAATTGCTGTTTTCAATTGTCAACCTATCCATCTTATTAATACTATGTCATAGTATATCTTTCTTGTGGTCTCTTGGTCCTACCGGATTCCAGGACAAGAATTTATCTAGTCTGGTGGAGTATCCAGGTTAGTGCTGTTACTATAGGCAACATCACTTGGAGAAGGTGCACTGTTTCTCGTATAAGCCAAGTGTGGTGTAGCCATACCGATGGAATCTTATTTGGGCTCCAAATACTGTTATATTGAATATTTGGCCAGGGTTTATTTACTTGTAGGAGGGAGTATCCTCATCCCAGGTTGTCCTGACAAACCCATGTACAGAGAGACCTTAGATACTCAAGGACAGTGTCTAGTAGGCATTCAAGTATATATATATATATATATATATATATATATATATATATATGTATGTGTGTGTGTATGTGTACAGGGTAATCTCCTAAACTAATGAATGGATTATTATGAATTTTAGAATATATATTCTCTATAACCCGGTGAGTAACACGGGCACATTATTTTAATTTTTTAACGTTAACATTTAGAGGGTGCATATGTATAAAGTTTGTTTTTTTTTAGTTTAAAAATAAAATTTTATGAACTGATCATTATGAATTTTGGAATATATATTTTGGCAATCGGGTAAGTAACACGGGTACATTATTATTATTTTTTTTGTAAACTTTACCATTTAGGAGGGGGGGGGGGGAGGGGCACCTAACCCTATCCTAACCCCAAAGAAAGAAAAAACATGAAAATTTAAAACTAGTAAATGTAAATTCGTGTGAATGAACATCGTACAACTTTGTTGACCGGCTTGATTCTGGTGTTGGTATTCTTGCAGGAGGGATCACATAATGGTTGCCAACATCCCAAAGTGAAAGTTATATTTTGGAAACGACTGGATTCGAACTTGCCACACCCAGGTCGTCAGTCCGTGTCGTTATCCACTTGACCACCATCACCTATTAATTGCTTATACCCGTCCTGGGACGGGTATTCTACTAGTATATATATATATATATATATATATATATATATATATATATATATATATATATATATATATATGATAACTATGGTTTAACATTACAGACTTATTTATCCAGTCTTGCTATGTCAACAAATTGTCATAAACAGCCCCATAAGTAATCAAACAGAGTTCATACCATTGATCAATGTTAGTACTCCCATAGTGTTCCCCATCTTTCGGATGACAATTATTCAGTTTCATTAACCATTGTCCTCGAGTGGCTCTTGGCTTTCATAAATAAAATAGTGAAAATTCAAAAAAATAAATAAATATAACTTTTTTTCTGCATTTATCCTGCTGATACAGCAGCTGGTCTGACCAGGCTTATCGTTGCTTGATTTTGCTTGATCTTCTGGGAACCGATGTGTCACTGTGTGAACCAATGTGTTAAACCTTAATCAATCCTTTCTTTTCTTTTCTTTTTTCAGGTATCATGTTTGGCTACAAAGGAGTCCTCCTTATATTTGGCTTATTCTTAGCCTATGAAACTCGAAGTGTCAAATTGAAACAAGTTAACGACTCCCGATTTGTTGGAATGAGTATATACAATGTGTCGGTAAGTAATGAAATTCCAATACATCCTTCGTTTCTTTTTGTCTCTTTTATTTATCATTACGCCACTTGGGCATCTCTTATTGTAATGCATCGACTAGTTTCGAACTCAAGTTGTCCAACCCTTTTAATGTAATTCTTCTATTATATAACGGGCAGTTGTTTGTTTGTGTGTTTGTGTCCACCTAAAAGTCAGACACTACACAAGACACACATACAAAACTAATATATTCTTTTTCAGTATCACCTCAGACAGAATATGAACACATTTATTTTGTAACATTTTTTGGGGGGGTGTAGGGGGGGGGGAGGTCAACAGGAACAAAATTAGTCCGGGCGGGGGTGCAACATAGAGAACAATTTTGTTTCTATCGACCTTTAGTGGGAAATGATAATTGTGATAGAGTTGATAGAAATGGGGGAGTGGGTAGAAAGTGGGGAGAGGAATAGAGAAAGGAGGGAGATAGATAGAGATCCGGTAGATAAAGAAAGAGATGCTTTAAAAGAAAGATGCAACATACGCTTTTAACTATTTTGTTGTCCATGTTGCCGGGCAACGCCGGGTAGCCCTGCTAGTCCTAAATGTGAGAAAGTTTGTTTGGCTTTTATAGAAAATCATATGTTAAAAGTAAGAAAATTCAAATTAGTTTCAGTGAGGGTTAAATTTTCCTCCGATTCCATCTGTGAGTCACAACGATTCAATTATCGATTCCTGGGGATACAATTGAAAACAAAAACCTATACCATGATCAAACATAATTTTTCATTAGTAAAATTTTACAAGTAATCCAATGATGATATTAATTTTTTTATTAGTCTTTTTTTTTTACAATAATATTACGGGGTCTTCACTCGCACATTCATAAACAGAAAACACAATGTATTAGTTTATTGTAGAAATAATAAGATAAAAATGGTAATATGGGGTTCAGAGCTGGGAGCATGAGTACATAGGGTTCTCGTTATTTCCCTAGCAACACCGGTGGATACCAGCTAGTATACATGGTTCTGTAGCCTCTTGACACATCATCATCCTCATATTCAGTTTAACGTCCGTTTTACATACTAGCTGCATTGAACGGCTTTAGAAATTGACTTCCAAACTAACCTATATCTGACCAGATCTTTATTTATCCCTCTTTCTCTGAAGTTCATTTTTATCACTTTCTCCCATGTTTTCCTTGGTCATTCCCTGTGAACTGGATCTGTTATACATCTACTGACCCAAGAACTCTCATCAATTTTTTCAATGTAGCCATACCACATCTCCCTATACTGTCCAGATTTAATCTTTAAGACTCACATTACACATTCATCGTATCATTCTCATATCATTTCTCTCCATACAACGCATGTCCTCAATCCTCATTGGCCAGGTTTCACTTCCCTACATCATCACACTGTGTACACATGTCTGATAGATTCTTCCCTTGGTCGACAGTGGTAACGCTCTGCTTGTTAGTAATGACAGAAGTGTCCTGAATTTACTCCATCCACTCCTAATTCTTGAACCTGTTCCACTATGTGTTCAAATGATATCATCAAAGTAGCAAAACTTCTCAACAACCTCAATAGCCCTGCCATCCAAATATACTTTCTCCACATCTGAGTTCTCATCCATCTCCATTGTCTTACACTTGTTCCACAAAAACTCGTTATCCTTTCTCAACCAACCAGTAATTCCACTGCACTTCTTGTGCACCCAATTCTTACAAGTACCATGAAAGATGGAATTACACTTTACCACAAACTGAGCCGAGGAACTTTCCTCTTTTTATAGGTAAAAATATAAATAACATCTTCAATATGATTTGCATCATTTAGGATGCACATGTTGATGCGTTTCACAAAACTTTTGCAAACAAAATGTAATAAATCCACAATTTTGACACGTTCACTCCTTATTCGTTTAGTCACGCATATTGATCTGTGATTTCTTTTAGTACACTTTTTAGTACACTTTTGAGTACACTTTTTAGTACACTTTTTCCTTCAAGAAGACTAAGATCGTGTGAACGAGAAGATCACTCCACATGACTAAAAAGAGAAAGATTTTATCAGATTTTTTTTTAAACATAGTTCACCCAAAACAAGGCAAGCCGCCACTGTAGACGTAAGGGGCTACTGAGATAAAGGGTGAGAATTTTTTCTTTTGGGGGGGGAGGGGACCTAAATTGGGAGCTGTGCAGCGAGATGTCTGTTTACATTAGTTTTAAATTTCTGCATATCAATACCGTCAGGAAAACAAAGAGCAGTGAGGGAGTTCCAGAGTCCAGCAGCATGAGGAAAGAAGTTTTTGGAGTAGAAAGCTCTTCGGCATCTGGGGACCTCCACAGTGAATGGATGGGATTTGGCAGATTGTTGGGTTGGTCTAGTGAATTTGCATTGTGGGGCCACCAGGGCAGCAAGTTAATCAGAGCACAATCCATTGAAGTACTTGTAAAACAGGCAACATGAAGCAACATAGCGGCAATGTTGGTTCTAAGTCCCCGGATATTTGTGAATGTGAGCCTCAAGGGCGGAGGTGAAGATGTTTTTTGTTGGGTGTCTGGTTTAGGTTTGTTTTTTTTTTATTTTGTAAATCATTGTAGATTATCCGTTATCTGTCACTCGACTGCCTCTGACGTCATATCCTGACACATAACCCTAATTCTTATTCAATTTCATTTTATTAAATGAAAAATATCAAATTATCTCATGTGTCTAAACTTTAAGGACGTCCTGTATTCACACACACATAATACAATCTAACAATATATATCGATATACAGCATAATCGCGTTGCCACTCGTTAGATCACCAAAGTTAAGCGACGTAGAGCCTGGCCAGTACAAGATGGGTGACCATTTGTGAATGCTAGACGCTGTATGTCATTTTCCCATGACCGAGATATACATGCGGCTGGAGACCGCTTGTGAATTTGATATTCCCTGTGAACTTCCTCCTTTGGATAAAGCCGGCGTACTCCGCCCAGGGCTAATACCATATCAGATATTACCAGTTCGATATATATAGGTGATCTGTGATTGGTATAATCGATATAGTCTCAGATTATGGAATCAGCTATGCAGAGTTCAAATTCAGTCCCATTTGTTGTTCAAGTAAGCACTAATTGCATTAGTAAAGGTATGAACCTGCGATCCTCCCTCCAACTATGGATAAAATAGCAACATCTTCATTTAATCATATATAATAATGAATCTTTTAGAATGTATAGTGTTTTGACATTAAATAGTTCAAAATTATTATTATTATTATTATTGTTATTATTATTATTATTGTTTGTTGTGCCTCCTTGGGAATCTCCCCTTTAACTATCTTATCAATTCAACTGTTAAAAATTTAAAAAATTAAGCTCTTAGTACAGTATCGATATCCAGATCAAATTCTGTTAAATATTTCATTTGATAACTCCCATTCAAAATGGTAGTAGTAGGTAGGTAGTTTTGTTTTACGGCATATCAACCCTTTTAATGTCATTTAATGCTGAATCTGATCATTTTGGTGGAGGTTTTTATGCTTCAAGTTCTTTATATGTTCAAATGTTTAATCATGGTTTTTAGTTTTGTTATTTTTGTTTCACAGCATATCGACTCTTTTCAGGTCATTTAATGCTGAATCCGGTCATTTTGGTGAAGGTTTTTATGCTTCAAGTTCTTTATATGTTTAAGTATTTATTCATGGTGTTTGGTTGAGTGAAAGGGGGGGGAAAGAGGAGAGATGGAAGAAGAGGGGAGGGAAGGAAATTGTTGTTTTTTGTTTTGGATTTTGCAGAACATGATTGAGTTTTGCAAAGGAAAAAAAAACAAAAAACAATAAAACATCAATTTTTGGTGCATTTTGAGTCAAGAAGTCAATAACTTCAGACAGCCTGATTTGGTAGTGCCAGTATACCATTCGAAATGTTGATATAGTGTATATTTATAAAGCTCTACGCTTTCGAAAAAATATTGGTTTTAAGTTCATTTTATCAATATATTTAAACTTGTTTAATAATTTATATATATATATATATATATATATATAGTAAAGTATGAAATATTTATGGCAATTAAACTACACAGAGGTGTGCGTCCCTGTTTCACTTAGCCTGACGATTCCCTGTGGGGATGAAACGCAGACGCCTCTGTGTAGCTTAATTGCCATAAATATATTTTCATAATTTACTATTAAGCTCTATTCACATATTGAGCACTGCTGAAGTAAATACTGCAAAATCTATACAGAATATATTATATAAGCTTATATTATACGTGTATACATGAAATAATAATATATATATATATATATATATATATATATATATATAACAGCAATCTGTTTTCCCCACCAATTCCCCATAGCTGTCCCAAACACTACTGCTATCTTTTATGATTCAGGAAAAAAGGTTTTATCACAGCTTTTCCACGATGACTCTTTTTCTGTGATGCAACTTCCTATATACGTAAGTCTAATATCTGGACGTAAGCCAGATATCCGGACAGTGCCTCATCACATTAACAGCTGGAGTCTTTTTGTATAGATGACCAGTAGCAGTATTAGTTATTAAGTGTCGAAGTGATGTTCTTCTGCCATAAGAAGAACAGTTGTTCCAAAAACGACCGCTCTCCTTCGAGATTAATAAAAAAAGAGGAAGAATTTATCAGCTTATTCGACTTCTTAATATGTAGACCTAATTCTTATCTTTTAACTTCTAATGGAAGTTTCCACTTTTTTGTTTACTCTAACCTTATGTAGAAAATACTGTTTTTAGCATGATTTTTACACACCCGCAATATTATCTTGTTAGATTAGAAAACAAATCTAATTGTGCAGTCGATTTAGTTTTTGGTCGCAGCTGCCAGACTTTTTATTTGCACTTTTGTTTTTCATTTACGAGCCAGAAATCATTTATAAGGGATTATTGAAGAATATGTTACATGTACTTTTCTTTCTTTTCTTTTAAGAAAGATGAAAAATTTCTTACAATATATATGAAACTAGATTACCAGTGACAATCGACTAATGCGTTTCATTCCACAAATGAACAATATATAGATCTCCTTTTCTTCTTTATTTCCGTCATCTATTTATTTATATCATCCTCTTTAAGCTGTTGCTACTACTCCCTCTATTCTCATCCTCCCACCACTCCCCCTCCCCCTATTTTCACCACTTCATGTTTTTAAAACATTCAATTCACATACAACCAAGCAATATTATCAGTTTATAGATGTTGTAAGAAACATGTTGGGTGTTATGTATTATTCAGACTACTGTTCTCATCTTGAATGTTATTTTCACAATGTTTCAGTCAATGTAACCTCCGACCTTTTTCAGGTGCATCGTGTCGAACTCGCAAATGTTTCTGTCAAACTCGGGAATCTGCATGACGTTTCCTTTATTTATACAGACGGTAGTTTGTTCTCGTTCCATCATGCACGACCGGGTAGAAGTCTTAAGTAATTCGTAATTTTATTTTTAGTGTCGTTTGCATTGAGGATTGAACCTTCAACCTCCAGAAAACTGTCACTTACGACTAATTATTACGTAGCACATTATCCGTTACGCCATGGCTCCTTGCGAATTACTTCTACCCGGTCACGACTTCTACCCGGTCACGGCTGACGAAACGAGAGCAAGCTACTCGTGGGGATTAATTAAAGGGTTCGATTCGAAATTCCATACAGATTCCTGAGTTCGACAAAATAAACCTGAAGAAGGTTGGAGGTTATATCGGCCGAAACGCTGTGAAAATAACATCGAAGATGAGAACAGTAGTCCGAATGATCCAAATTATTAATCCTCATCTAAAAAAATTCCGAAATATGTTGGGTTTTAATCTAGTTCATGCAGTAGGTCATTTGAGTTTTAGTTAAGCCTCATAATTAGTATTATTAACATACTAGCAAAAATATGCGAGCAGATGTTGCATATATTTGATAGTATACCACTACCCTCCCCCACCCCCCAAAAAAGGAGAAGTTAATCTCTAGAAGGATGGTATTATGACCACAAAACAAATACTACTCTACCCCTCCCAATGGAGGAGGTAATGCCTAGGAAGGAACATATATTACACTGCCCCCCCCCCCCCCCCCGAAAGAAGGAGATAATGCCTGGGAAGATGGTATCGTGACGAACGAACATATACTACACTACTCCCCTCCAAAGAAGGAGGTAATGCGTGGGATCATAGTATGATGCCGGACGAACACTATCTCTCCTAAGGAGGAGGTAATACCTGAGAGTATCGTCTCATGACAACA
Organism: Sepiola atlantica; assembly: GCA_963556195.1. Classification (NCBI taxonomy): domain Eukaryota; kingdom Metazoa; phylum Mollusca; class Cephalopoda; order Sepiida; family Sepiolidae; genus Sepiola; species Sepiola atlantica. The sequence goes on from OY744516.1 coordinate 216,105,588, forward strand.
GAGCCGATACTACACTACTACCCCCCCCCCAAATGGAGTAAAATGGTACAATAGTATAGCTTCGGCTTCAGACAGACAGATACCAAATCTCCATCAGTAATAGATTACATTCAACATTTTTTAAATGACTCCTAATTTTGAACTCATAAAGTTTATTATTAATAACAGCAGTATTATGGTTATTATTATAATTCTGACTCTCCTATGTCAAAGGTTCTTCATACTAAATTTGGTGGAATTCTATTGAATAGTTTTTAATTTATAAGTATTAATTATTATTATCATTGTCATCAGTAGTAGGAATATTAATATTAGAATGTTGACCCCCCCCCCCTCTTACATATCCAGCATACCGAGGGTGTTTCATTAAAATGTTGATATAATTCTTCCCAATAGTTTTAGAGATTATAAGTGTTTATTGCTAGTAGCAGCAGTGACATGTTTACTCACTCTGCCACATTTGGCATCTCAAGGGTGATCCATGCCAAATTTGATCCAATTCTGTCAAATAGTTTGGGATCCTATAAGTGACCAATGAACAAAAATGCTGATCTGTTGTATGACAATAAACACTTCTGATAGTGAAGCCAAGTTCAAATCCCATTGAAAAATATGAACATCTATTCGCCCCTCCTCCAAGTATGTAAAACAGCTGGTTCATTCTAAGGCGATATTTCAATATTGGATAATCCCCTTCCCCTGCGTGTTGATATGCAGTCAAGCAGATAAACCAATCATGCTACTCTCCTTTGGTCAATCCAGCTCTCAATCATACACACTGGTCTTTATTGATCTTTCATTTTGTTTATTTCTAGAAATGTCCATTCATGTAGCTGTTCAACTGAAACACTCTGCATGGCTTTTCGGCTCGGAGTAAAGTGGAATATCTTTTACTGAAACTACAGTTCATCTTTTACTGAAACTACACTTCATCTTTTACTGAACTACACTTTATCTTTTACTGAACTACACTTCATCTTTTACTGAAACTACACTTCATCTTTTCTATCCTCAGTCAGTGAAGGAGAAACTTCTAAATTAAGGCACATTTCATTTTCGTCCCAATCCAGACTGCCTCTTTTTGAGGAGATGGATTTTTCCAACTTTAAAAACTGACCGTGCGCCTAATTCTGCCCTCATGGGGAGGCAAGTAAATCACTGTAAAACATTCACAGCAAAAGCTCATCCATCTACAACCACTGCCAAAAGGCTTCCTTTCTTCCTCTATGTACTTTCTAAGAACTGCCCATCTGTGGAACACAATACTGTTGGACTGCTTCTCTGCTGACTACAACATGGTCGTTTTCACGTCCAATGTAAACAAATACTTGTTGAGCCGTCCTCTTAAGTAATCAAATCCTGCCTATTCCACCCATATCGTTTGCAATCCTCTCATAGTACTGGTCACCATCCAAATGACAATCTTATTAACCCTTTATCCTCGAGTGGCCTTAGTAAATGATGACTCTTAGTATAAAAAGGAGACTATGTCCGTTTGTCTGTCTGTCACACTTTAACTTGAAATTTCATTTTCATGGTTAAATGTTCAGATTGAATAGATGTATCTAAAACAAATATTCTTGCTTTTACGAACCTTGCAGAACGAACAAATCTCTCATAATCATCGCTGGTGCTACCAGGTTAGGCTGTCTGAAGATACCGGCTTCCTGACTTAAAATGCACCAAACATTGATGTTATTGTTTTTTTTTTCTTTCCCTTTTCACAACTCAATCGTGTTCTGCAAAGCTAAAAACAAAAACAAAATTTTTCCTCTACAAAACAACCAAACGAAACACTATGAATAAATATTTGAAGATATAAAGAACTTGAAGCAGAAAAACTTTTTATCAAAATGACCTGATTCGGCATTTAATAACTCGAAAAGGGTGGATATGCCGTAAAACAAAACAACCAATCCCATAATCATCTTCATCAGTTTAACGTCCGTTCTGCATGCTGACATGTGTTGGATGGCTTTTAGAAATTGACTTCCAAACTAACCTATCTCTGCCCAGGTCTTTATTTATCCCTCTTTCTCTCAAGTCTATCCTTATCAGTATGCTTCAAGGGTTCATTCTGGGCCCAAGAGGTAACACCTGATCTTCATCAATGATCTTCCTAATCATATTCTATGCAGACGACACAACTGTCTATAGCAGCACTTCGAAGAGCATTGGTGATCAAGATCATGCTGATTATCTCTCTTCTGACCTAGAACACGTAATGCAATCGAGAAAAGTGACCTCTAAAATCAAGCATCTCTCCTTTCACCACTAATGCTCGAATTCACATTTTTGCCCGAGTTGAAAATAATGACTCGCTCTTTGAGAAAGCCCCTTACTTTGATAAGCTCATTAAGACTGATTTTCAATCCATACCTGAAAATAGAAGACTTGCATCAAATGGCTGGATCATTCTACCACTCCAGAAAGTATCTGACTCCTGATGTAATTCTCTCCCTATATAAGACGAAATTGAATTTCTATGAACAGAGTTTCTGTCCAAGAACTTCTTATCTGTGGAACACATACCACCGAACTGCTTCCCTGCAAACTACAACATGGGTCCACAAAAACTTGTCGAGCTGTCCTCTTCAGTAGTCAAATTTTGTCCACCTTTTTCAATCCTCTTGTGATGTTGTTCGTCATCCAACTGACAATCTCATTAACCTTTATCCTCTAGTGGCTTTCCGCCTTGATAAGTGGTTACTGATGGGTATAATAATAAAAAAAACACAGTCTAAGAGAAGTCGTCTTTGGTTTCTCCTTGCTACTGAAGCCAAGCGAAGTGTAGTGAACGGATCGGGCAAACCTTGCGTCGCGATAAACTCATCACACGGACGACCTTTCAGAGTGTATCTCTTGAATCTCTAGACAAAGGGAAACCATTCAGTGCACACAGTTTGCATTGTATGATTAAAACATGGCCACTTCCAATCTCGACGATTTACTTTGCATCACTTCAAAGATTCCCTTCGGTGCCCACTCAATGGCATTTATGACCATCTTGATTTCGTTTATTATTTTTAAACTTTGACTTTTTTCATTGATTTTTCCGTGTCTAGACTCACTTGTTTTGTTGCCTCTGCCAACGCGACGGCTTTTATAAAAATAGATGCGCCTCTTTGGTGCGTTAGATGCATCTTTAGCATTTCCAGCGTCTTCGATAATATTTCTGCTGGATTCAATTCCGCCCTGATAAAATATAACAATAACTGCTATTCCTCAGTCGGCACATGTAAAGAAATCTAGCATTATTTGGAAACACGAATTAATCAACGATTGTTTCCCCGAAGCCTTTTTTACCCCTATATTCCTATTAATCACACAAGCTACATACGAAAATATTCCTTAGTTTGAAGATTGAGTTATGTTCGTGGAATTACTTTCCATTTTATTTGTTCCACACACCCACACACACACAGACACACACACTAGCAGGAAGACCTGGTATTGCCCAATATTGCATGTAGAACCCTATGTCTTCCTGCCCAAAGCCTATATTAATTCCCTGGTGCTACTAGATCAGTCTGTCTGAAGATACCAGCTTCCTGACTTAAAATGCACCAAACATTGATGTTATTGTTTTTTCACTTTTCCCTTTGCAAAACTCAATCATGTTCTGCAAAGCTAAAACCAAAAACAACACTTTCCCCTCTACAAAACAACCAAACCAAACACCATGAATAAATATTTGAAGATATAAAGAACTTGAAGTATAAAAACTTTTACCAAAATGACCTGATTCGGCATAAAATAACCCGAAAAGGGTTAATATGGTGCAAAACAAAACAACCAAACTCATATTAATTTTTTTAATTCTTACATTTATATATTCAATTTTTGGAGTGGGGCCCAAGATTGTTTCCAGCATTGTTTGGGTGGAAGGGGGTGTAAGTACAGCGACATTTATGGACATAATTTTCAGCAAATTTGGTTTCTCGAGAAACCTGTGCATTCCTGCTCCAAGCCCTGAACACGATCTAACTATTATTTTTTAAATTTCTATAATTTTATCACTAATAAGGAAAACAAAAGGTTTGGTTTTTATGTCCATCCATATATACAAATATATAATATATATATATATATATTAAACTAATTCTTTTAATTTTTTTGGAATGGTAAGAAGGATAGAGTCCTTAAACTTGTTTCATTGCTGATGTGTTTTTTATTATTATTACTTCTATTTTATGTCATTCAACTGACAATACCATTTACCTTTACCAAGGCCAAAAGCTACTCGAGGGGTAAGTGGTGTCTCATCAGCAAAAAAAAAAAAAAAAAAAAATTAAGAAAAAGGTACTCACCTTTCTTTGACTTACAATGGCAAGTAAATATGTTTTATGGTTTATAATAAAAAATAACTCGCATTTCTTATCTAAATTGCCAACATTTAATTTCATTAAATAATCCTAATGATACTATATTATTATGAAGTTATTGTTTATTTTTGTTTTAACTCATTCTTTTTAACGCTTCCTATTTGTTTGTTGCAGGTCTTGTGTGTAATCACAGCACCAATTACTCTCATTATTAACAGTCAGCAAGATGCAACGTTTGCCTTTGTCTCCCTTGCCATTATCATGTGTAGTTTTCTTTCAATGGGACTCATTTTTGGACCAAAAGTAAGCTTTTCATAATTTTTGTTGTTGTTTTACAAGATTAAAACCCGTACCAAAAACTGCTTTCGAAAAGAACAAAACCCTGCAAAGGACAATGGTTATTTTTAATGAATTTATTAAAACAGTACCTAAAACTGCTTTCAAAAATAATAAAACCCTGCAAAGGACAATGGTTATTTTTAATGAATTTATTAAAACAGTACCTAAAACTGCTTTCAAAAAGAATAAAACCCTGCAAAGGACAATGGCTATTTTTAATGGATTTATTAAAACCGTACCTAAAACTACTTTCAAAAAATAAAATCCTGCAAAGACAATGGTTAGTTTAATGAATTTATTTAAACATTACCTACAATTGCTTTTAAAAAGAATAAACCCCAGCAAAAGACAATGGCTATTTTTAATGGATTTATCTTTTTCATCTTAAAGCCAACACTTTCTCTGTCCTACAACCTCTTTCTCACAGAAGAGACGTTGCTAGTCTTTTTTTAATATCGGTATTTTCATTGTAGCTGCTCGACTGAGCTCAAATCTCTTGTTGCTCGAGTAAAGCATTCACAGCAAGAATTTGTTTAGCTACAACCATTTTAAAAAACTTTCTTTTCTTCCTATGTACCTGAAACCAAATAGAACTTCCATAAACAGAGTTTCTTTCCAAGAACTTCCAATCTGTCGGACAATAACTGCAACCGTTTCCCTGCTGACTGCAACATGGTTGTTTTCAAGTCTAATGTCAACAAATACTTGTGGAAACGTCTTAAGTAATCAAATCCTGCCCATCCCATGTTCCAAATCTTGTCATCATTCAACCAACAATCTCATTACCACTTATCCTTGAGTGCTTTTTGGCCTTGGTAAATGATGATTCATTAGTATTAAAAAAATGGCATTGCCCATAAAAAACACATTAGCCATGAACACTAAAAAGCTTAATGAAAAAATAACTTTAACATAAATGCAGAATATGGTTTTAATCCAGTGACATGCAGAGGGAGACGACAGCATCCAATCATATTCAAACTTCTCATAATATTTCCCAGTATTAGGACTTCTATTTAAGTCTTTGGGACATACAATCAAGGAGTTGGTCCCGGGCATCACAAGACCTTTGTACGCCACTTTTTAAAGCAATGTAATTTTCGTTTTCTATACAATCAAATCTCGCCGCAATAAAAAACTTTCAGCAAAGCAGCAAAAACAGGTGCAGAATAGTTTATGTATTTATCGATGTGTAAATGTCATTAAAAATGAGAATTTGATAATTGAAATTCTGTTTTTAGATTGTTGATGTCCTGCACAATCCCCACCAAGAAGGAATGGAGATTCGAGCACTGACAGATTCACTGGCGAGTCGAGAAGAAGAGGAACGATACCAACGCCTCCTGGCTGAAAATGAAGAAATAAAAAAGACGATAGCTCAGGTAAGAGACAAATGGCTATGGCTACTTTCAGAGATCATCTTAGAACACTAGTTTAAATCGTTTATGTGCAATACAAAACTTTGAAAACGCTTTTAAAAATGGACAAATGTTTATCTAATATATAAAGTATATTATTATTTTCAAATGGCAGCAATTTAAATTTAAAAAAAAACGATGTTACTATATTCGTCCGTACAAAGCTACTATCCTTTAATTATAACCAAAAAAATTTTTGAAAAAAAAAAAAAAAATAAATAACGTCAAAGTTAATAACAAATAGAAAAGAAAAACAAATGCTGTGTAAGTACAGTTGAGAATAAAATGTAATTCGATTTAATTCCTTCCAGAAAATACTTTGTTCTGGTCAGAATTATTTTCAAATGGGCGCCATCTTTAAAAAAAAAAAAAAAAAAAAAAAAAAAAAAATGGATGTAACTTTGTATTTGTCCATACAGAGTTACTTCCCTTTAATTGGAACAAAAAAATTAAAATAAAAAAAAACAAAAAACGGCATAGTTAAAAAAAAAACATAAATTGCAAATAAATACACTACTGAGTATGCCCGGTACATATAGTTAATTGCTAATAAAATGAATTGGACCAGTATGAAAGAATAAAAACAGCTGACTGGTTCTGCGCACATCAAAGCTAAAAATCAGGGATAAAGAAATTAGAGGGAAAATCTCAAAATAAACATGTATCACAAATAAACATGCATCACAAAGCTGAATCCATATTAATAATTATGTTATGTATTAAGCTGCTTTTTTGTTGATGCTATTGTTTGCAAGGATAATATTATTAAACAAGTGATTGCTTATTTCCAGCCCCGTGGACTAAAATACCTTGTTTAGTAATCTTATCCGTGCAAACATCAACAAACATACTGTATACTGTCAGAAATAAATTTCATATATTAAAAACATCAATAGTGTAAAAACAACGACATGAAAGACTAAGTCCTAAACAACATTTTTGGGGAAAAATACCAAATAAAAATAACAGCAAAACGATATTATTTTTTCTTAGCCTTCAGGCAAGGATCAAAGTGTAGTATTTGTTCTGTTATCAGTCAAAGGAGGAGAAATCCTTTTTGACTAGGACAATTTTTTAAATTTTATTCCTAACCAGAGTGCCCCTTTTGGGGGAGCTGGATATAACGAAACGAACAGTTAATATCTGTTTTTAAGAACCACATTACACATCCCTCGTATCTTTCTCATATCATTTCTTTCCATGCAACATGGCTAGCTTTCACTACACTACATCATCATACTGCATACACATGCCTGATAGACTCTTCTCTTGCTTGACAGAAATGCAAAAACATATATTTTGGATTAAATTACTCGGCATTACCCGGGATTATTATTACTTTCATTAATAATTTACGTGGCTGAACTGTAAGAAAAATCTTGCGTTCTCTTTTAAAAAAAACTTTTTACAAAAATGATCATCAAACAAAGGGAAGTATTTCTGTATCGACGAATACAAAGTTACTTCGATTTTGAAAATCATTCCGGTCGGATAAAATAATTTCTCAAACGAATTGAATAGAATTACATTTTTTTCTTGCTAAGAACATGCAGCAATGTTGCACAAACTATCGATGACGAAAATCGCCAAACAGACTAACTTTACTTTATTATATACAATCAAAACTGTGTCTCGAACTATACTATTTCAAACTATTGTACTATTTGTCAATGCTAAATAATTAATGTAGAGTCTGTTCTGTTTTCATGAGACTATCCTCCCAGGCATTACCTCCTCTTTTAATGGGGGTGTATAGCATACTTCAACAAGAAATTGTCATAATCGGCTCTTCTTTAGCAAAGGTTCTTTTTCATAACCAATATGCAAGTATCAGGAAGTTTCATTGGATGTCCTGCTGGCTTGGCAGGCTGAGAGCAGGCTCAAGGCGTTTCTACAAATAGTAGCGATGGAGAGGCGTTCGTAAAAAAAATTAAACCAAAATATACACGTGACATTGAACCAGGTGTTCGCCTCTGAAAGCCTGCCAGCAAAAATAGATTCATAATTGTTACATAAGGAGGATGCAAAATTGCTCCTAAATTACAAATTGCTGCTGAAAATGTGTGGATTATTACGGAGAGAGAAAAACTGTATGAAAGAAGATGAAAGAAGAAAAACAGATACTACTACTACTACTACTAGAATGAAAAACAAAACAAATTTAAAAGGATCAAGAAAAGCAGAGAAGATTTAGAAATATATACAAACACTAACTCTAAAAAAACAAAACAAATTAGGGATAATCTATTATATATAGGCGAAGTGTATGTTTGTATGTCTAGATACTCGGCAGAACCATAAAGTTGACATTTTCTAAATCGGCCAGCTTTCGGTGGCATAATATCAAAAAATTGGAAAACAACATTGAGTTCTTTGTATATAAATGGACCAAAATGTGTAACGGGGAGGGTCACTAAATTTGGTCGCCTTCTGGCGGAGTTACGATCTACGCATGCGCGTACACATTAAACGCATGTCAGCTTCTGACTTCATTTAACTGACCTATTTTTCGATATATTTTATGCTCGCTTCCATGGTCCTCTGGTTATTGACGAAGGTCCAAGATCTCAAATTTTAGGGTTCGATCGCAGTCGACTCTCAGGATTTTTTTTAATGGTGACCTAAATATACATCGAAAAGGAGGGAGGAGGAATACAGGGGCAGTACTTACTTTGGCCCCAGGCAACGGGATGAGGGGAGGACAGGAAGACAGTGAGGCGAGGAAGAGGGGAGGGGCCGGATGAAGAGGTGACCGGGGGACACACTTTTGCCTGCAGAGGGGGGAAGAAAGCGGGTTAGGGAATGAGGAGGCGATCAAGGAAGATAGTTTTTGCCCCGAGAGAGATAATTACACTTTTGCCTGCAAAGAGGGAGGGGAAAACGGGGGGGGGGGGGAGAGCCCCGGGCTACGCCCCTGCTATTGCATATCAATACAAAATAATTCTCTATTCTAATGAAGACCAATGTGTATTTATTTGTATATAAATACATATATGTACTCCCATCCTATCATACAAAAGTTAGCAAGTAAAACATGTGCCTTTTTCTATCCCCGGATGAAACGATTTCAAGTGGTGAGGGGAAACGAAAAAGCAAATAGAAAGTCAGACAACCACCTCAGACTTATCTCGCTGCCTGAAATGAATTTGGAAAGAAATTGTTCACTATATAATAAAAAGTCATTTCAGAAATTATAATCATTTAACCTAATTCTATGATTTTTTTAATGAATATTTTAGTAATATGTCCAGATAAAACACTGGCGAAACATGATTTTTTTTTTTTTAATAGATTTTCTTCCATAAAACAAAAATAAAATTAAACAAAGAACATTTCAATGAAGAATGTATTTTAAAAAGGTTTAAACATTTAAATATTTTTATTGCTATTTTTTTAAATAATTAAATAAAAACAAAATTATCCAGTATTCGTTAAATCCATTTCCTGTTTCACATCTTTTTTTTTAAGTAATACTTAACTTAGTTTTCTTTATTTCTTCAAGAACACCACTGCGCTGACTGTTTTTTTTTATTAGTAGACCTCATATTGGAAATGTTATTTTGAACTTTTCTTTCAAAATTATAAACATGAGAAAATTTTAAATTATTTTGCCTATGAAACCTTCCGACCAGCAATATATATATATATATATATATATATATATATATAAACTGTGTTTCTCGCTTTATTGCAGATCATAATATTGTTAATAACTTCAATAATATAAATCGCACAAGTTTGAAATTTTGCACACTGAAAGAGTGCTCCTAAGTAGGTAAGATACCCAAATATTTTGCAAACCTATACCATATTTCTAAAGTTATAGACATTTATGTATTTGTTAGCCATTTTTACTGTTTCTCACTTTATTGCAGGTTTGTTAAAATACAGTCCATAGGTGATTTAAAAAAAATTGACTTAGCAGGGTTAATTATTTTAATCATTTAAATCATAACTAACAATATGAATGAAATGTAAGGAAGAAATCATCAAATATGCACCACAAAATTGAATCGTTTATCAATAAATCTCCCATTTCTTAAAATTACCCTCTGCAGTTTCCCATCAACAGATGAGTCAATCTGTTGATTTGGGAAGGTGTTATGCTACTAGCAACATCAACAATTTCATTCCAGAGGGCATCTTTTGATGTAAATTGTTGTCCTCCTTCATAAGCCTTCCTCTTTAAAATTGACCAGAGCAGCTCAATCGGGTTTAAGTCAGGAGAACAAAGCGGACAAGTCATGAGACTCTCTCCCTTGATGCCCAGAGATGCGAGGAAGGTAGTCGTAGCCTTTGCTGCATGAGATGGAGCATTGTCGTGCATTAAAAATCAGTTGACGTAGATGAAGTAAAGGCAGGTCGTCCAGCCAAGGTGACAAATGCTCATCTAAGAACGATATGTATGCTTGGCTTGTGAGTTTCACACCCTCTGGCACTCGGAAAGGTCCAATTAATTTATCACCTATGATACCCGCCCAAAACATAATTCCCCTGCCACCTTGTTGGCGACAAACGCAATGTGAGATAGCAGCTCCGGTAGGACTCCAAACTTTAGCCCATCCATCCGGACCATCAAGTGTGGCTCTAGCTTCATCTGTGAATAGAACCTGTTGGGAGTCCGTTTTCATGTATTTTTCTGCCCATGCAATGCGTTTTCCCTTATGGGTTTTGTTCAAGGGAGGCCTGGAAATGGGCTTCACGTTCCTGGCCATCTCATTCAAGACACTGCATCTGGTCTTCCTGGACATCGGAACAACGCCAGCTTTGCCAAAAATGGAGGCGCTAGTGCCATTTGGTTCCCTAATAATCTGTCTGCGTATTTTTCGCATATCGCGAGGGGAAATGCTCCTTCTTGTACCCTTATCTTTCCTTGATGCAGTGTTGGGCTTCTCCACAAAAGAAACCAAGGTTCTCTTATCCCTTCCTAGTTCCTTGGCTAAATCCAGAAGTGTCAGTCCTTCTTCTGCAAGGCCAGCTACAACACTTTGCCTCTCAGTAGCAGTCAAACGTCGATTTTGGGGCATTTTTACAAACCTACAATAAAGTGAGAAACAGTGAAAGTGGTTAATAAATGCATAAATGTCTATAACTTTAGAAATATGGTATAGATTTGCAAAATATTTTTGGTATCTTACCTACTTAGGAGCACTCTTTCAGTGTGCAAAATTTCAAACTTGTGCGATTTATATTATTGAAGTTATTAACAATATTATGATCTGCAATAAAGCGAGAAACACAGTTTATATATATATATCTAGACAGGCAACGCTGGGTAAATGCTGCTAATTCTTTATATATTTATCCAGCTCTTCAAATTTGAGTAAAGAAGAAAAGTATAAAATTCTAGAACAATCAAAATTCCATTTGCATATTTCTGCTAGCCTGGGAAGGAGGAGGTAATGCATCAGATACAAATGAAAAGTCAATAATGGCTGGTGACTTTAATTTGTCAAATGTAGATTGACGTAATGGTATCATTGAATCTCCTCCAAACTCAACTGATCAGCGGGACACTTATTTAGAATTATTAGCAAGTATTTACTCCCTCAGATCACATATTTCTGCTAGCCTGGGAAGGAGGAGGTAATGCCTGGGAGGATGGTCTCACGACAACAGAACAGATACTACACCATTCACTTCCTCCTGAATTGAGCACTGAAAAATAGCAAATTAATCTGAAATCGTATAGTAAACTGAATTGAGCATTAAAAGAAAGTACAATCGTACAGTTTAATAGAAGTAATAGTATAGGTTCGGCTTCTGACGGTCAGATACCAAATCTCCATTAGTAATAGAATTACAAATTAAGAGTTGCATTGGTTCACAGACAAAAATACAACTAGGTGGGAAATAGATCGCAAACTAGAAAGAGAAGTAAACTTTAAACCGGATATTGATTCTAGAGACAGGAAGCTGAGAAATGCTCTTGCTTTACTACACAGCTAATACAGTTGGTAAAACGCAGTCTCAGACACAGATTTTGTTGCTAGAAGAAGAAAGAAGAAAACTTTTTATATAAACTGTCATGAACGTAAATCAAGAACGCAGCAGAATTCAGGAAGATCTGACAATGGACGAATTTCATGAATTTCATAAATTTTTAAACATTTCATAAACTGTCTTCATTTTTTTCACAAATTTGTTTTTCACTGTTTCTTTCGTTACTTTTGGTTGTTTTTGCACATTTGTGTGTTAAAACAAGGTTTTTATTTAGAATAATAAAAGAATATTTTGAATGAAAGATAATTTGAGACGTTTTATGCTCACCTTTTGTGCCTAACATTTGATCACTTTTTAGCACAAAATTATTCTAATTTGGTCAACCACACAGGTTGACCAAATTAGAATAATTTTGTGCTAAAATGTTGCTTGGAAGATGAAATGAATTAGTGATAAAATTTAGAAGATTTGGGTTTTAGCTTTTTTTTTTTTTTACTAAAGCTAATGATAAATTTAAAATTTGCATAAATTTTTAAACATTTCATAAAGTGTTTTAGTTTTTGACAAATATGATTACAATGTTTTTTTCATTAGCTTTCCTTATTCATTTATTAATTTATTTTTACATTTATGTATCCACTCTACACATTAAATATAAACGATTCAACATTACTAACCCGACCGTTTGTATCCGAAACTCTTAAAAGTTTTAAGCTTGTCACAGCAGCTTTTTCTTTCTTGAATCTAAACATCTTGAATATTCAGTTTAGAGAAGTTTTACTGTATTAACAAAACCAAACTTATTTTTATATTATTTTGATTATTCGAACTACTGTTCTCTTCTTGGATATTATTCTCACAACGTTTTAGCCGATGTAAATTTCAACAGGTGCATCTTGTCAAACTCAAGGATCCATAAGGAATTTCAAATAGAACCCTTCATTTAATCCACAGGGATAGCTTGCCCTCGTTCTATGCAGCCATGACTGGTTAGAAGGTTCGATACTCAGTACAGGCGATACTAAGAATACAATTATGAATTACTCAAGACTTTTACCCAGTCATGACTAATCGAACAAGAGCAAGCTGGTTCCATGCATTAAATAAAGAGTTCAATTCAAAATTCTGTACAGATTTCCGAGTTCAACAAGATTCAACTGAAGAAGGTCGGAGGGTGTATTGGCAGAAACGTTGTGAGAGTAACACTCAAGATGAGAACAGTAGTCTGAATAATCCAAATAATCCAAATTATCAATCTTCATCTTAAAGATTCCGAATCCTATTACTCAAAGCAAAAATCCCGAAAAATAAAACTTATTTTTAATATTTGGTTCTTTTAAATTTAATTTAACTTACATTTTTCTAATACTTTCTAAGTATCTATTATTGAAAATTTTAACAAAAACAAAAACAAAATAGCCAATATAATGTGCTAAAGTATATTTATTTCTGTTTTTTACTTTCAGAAAGAGGACAGACTGAAAGAACTTAATGAAAAGCTGAAAAGAGCTCAGCAGCAAATGTTGGCTATGAAAAAAGATGACAACAACATTGCCCTGCAGATGGGGGATGGCACCCTGGGTAATTTTAGCAACAAGCAATTCCCAGCTACTACATGTAACAATAGCAACCAGATATCCCAAGCTACATCAACAATCCTTAAAAACCCACCATCGCCGCCAAAACCAGAAATTCCTCTTGGAACAATCCAGAACGGACAAAAAACTGGCCAGATAATTGTAGATTTGAATTCGGATTCTGGACTTGCCAGCGGACCCAAAAGTTGTCTCACGTCAACCTCAGATTTGGATCCATTCTGTTGACACAATTTCTTTGGGTCCCAGTTTCTAAAACGATGGAAAAACTGCAAAATAGAATCTGGAATTCAAAACGTAGACATCGTTTTAAATGAGTCTACAATTGAATGAAGCAAATATGTCATACATCTAACAAAACATTTACCAAAGTATAATTATTCTCCATACAAAATCCTTCACAAACAACCATTTATGAAAAAGAAAAAAAATGTGGGTTTATTCAATTAGTTCTGGAGAAAATATTTTTTAAAAGACAGAACTTTAAAATTTCATAAGGAAAAGATAATGAAATACTGAGATAAACTCTCAAAAGTACGTTTTTACAAGGGAGGTAACTACGAATAAAATTAGTAGCGAAAATGATTGTCTAGATTAATTGTTTTTTAATTTGTAATTCTTCTTTGAAGTTTCATCATTTAAGAACTAAATTTATTTTAGATTTTAAATCCAGAAAAAGAAAATGCCCACGTCTTTGCTAAGCTAATTTCCCAGATTATTTTTTAAAATGAATCACGAGTTTCTTTCGGAATGAATTCTATTGCAAGACTGATCTCATTAACCCTTATCCTCGAGTGGCTTCTAGCCTTGATAAGTGGTGACACATTAGTAAAAACAAAATATAAAATAAGCGGCAAGATTTTAGTTTTTCTTAAAATAGTTAAATTTTTAAGAGGAGATATCAAGCAAGAGATAATTTCCTTACATAATTTTGTTTTATTAAATGACCACTTTTCACTTTAATATCTAGTATAGTTTTTTTGTTGTTAAAGCTTCATCTGAATTTTTATTTTTTTAAATGAATAAAAAGTTATTAACAGTACAGAAAAGAAAATTCGGTACTTCTGTACTGTATTACAGGGCCGGATAAAAATAATTTCTATCTTTAATTTTGAAGAGATAAATCCTGGGGAACACTTTGAATTATCTTCAAAGGGATTTTACTGTTATGCATTTTAATTAACTTAAAGTAAAGTAAAATTATATATATATACATAAAAGGATTACAACGGTATTCGGTACCAATAAAAATGAAAAAGATTTATTGAAGCATCACAGAAAGTTTTTGCTGTTGTTGGCATAAGTCGCATGTCATGGCCACAGACGCAGGTTTCCGCACATGAAATTAATCTGTGCAGTTGCAAGAAGTCAATTATTGTGGCATTATCTCTGGTTAAATATTAAATATCTTGCAAGTTCAGAGCGTTAAAATCCATTTTTAGATAAATCCTGGAGGAACACTTTGAATTATCTCCCCCTGTCATTTGACTTTTCAAAATTAAAGATAGAAAAAAACATTTTTTCGACCCAGTAATACAGAAGCACAAAAAAATTCTGCTTTTGCAATTTAAGCTTTTGGTAAAAGTGCAGAATAGTTAACAATCGAGAAATCATAAGCAAAAAACAAAAAAAAAGAAAACGGTAAATAATTTATAGCAAATACGGTATAATTAAATAATCTACTGACCCGTATATTTTGAATATGTGGAAGCTGAAATATTTTTATTTAAGAATTTAATTTCAATGACCGATGTTTTATCAACACATAAAAAAAAAATAACGAACCACATTTTCAAGGTGATCGCTTAACTTCGGTTCACTTCATGCTGAAAAGATAGTAAAAAAAGAAATTACTTACCCTACCACTAGCCCTAACTCCGGGTGGCAAGCCCCTCCCCCCAAACAAAAACCCTCGTAAAACTACACGTAATCGCCTAAGTTTAATGAATGGAAACTACATCTCAGTGGCCATTGTTGCTTTTCATTAAACACCTTTCTTCAAAATAAAATTTTGAAATAAAGTTTCCACACTTTAAAAATAGAGAATTTAATTCTGCTGCGTTTGCTATGAATTATTTGTGGTTTAGTTTCCGACTGTTAACTATTCTGGACTTTACCTTGAGCAGCATTATGAATTAGTTGGCGAGTTTATTTTAAATATTAAAACTAGAATTTTAGCAAAAAAAAAAAAATAAATAAATACAAATGAATAAATAAAAAGCCTTTTACAATAATTCAAGTCTTAAACATTAAAAGAAATTCAAAACCGAGATCAGACATTCAAATTAATAAAAAAATTTTTCAATTTTTTTTTTTTAAATTTTGATTTGAAATGTTGCAAATACTTACAGATACTAAGTACAAAAAGGGTAGAATATTTTCTGTAAAAGGTTTTAAAAAAAAATTTTAAAAGACAAAAAAAAAAAAGAAAAAAAAACATACTGTAAGATACACACACACTGAAATGAAAAAAAAAAAAAAACTTAATTCTGGGCTTGATGGCACCACATATACTGATAAGGATATTCATTAAAATGTGTTGCCATAATACACCAGATATACCCAAAATGGAAGTCGGGTGCTTTGTTTTTGTTTTTTTTATAAGTTGTAAAATATTATTTTAAATGTTTTTTGAGAAAAACTGTCCGTCTCCTGAAGAATAAAGTAGAGATAACGAAGGTGCTTGGATCAAATATAAGCAGATAATGAGGCTGCTCCACAAGCAATTTACACTTTCAGAAAGACAACCCCCCACCCCCACCCCTACATTCCATGACCTCCTCAGTCAGTCATACCATTTGTGTACTTGTAAAATTGACCATACTATTGTTGTTATTTGTTAATTAAAAATATATACATACATGGATATATATATATATATATATATATACACACACACATATGTATGTATGTTTGAGTAAAGACTGTCCAAACCACCACTGGCCAATCTGATATCACTAAAGAGAAGAAGAAAAAAACTACCTATCATTGGTTATTGTTGATTATTGTAATTATTATTCTTATGACATGATCGATGACAACTCTTTACTAGAAAACAAGTTCTTTTGTTGCGATTATTTTTTTCAAACTGTTATAAAAAAAGGTGGTTTTGTATGCAAAAAGAAATATTGTTGGTATTGTTTGGATCTTTAGTACTACCATTTTCATCTTAGATGTTATTCTCACAACGCTATATATATATATATATATATATTTGAATATTAAATTTAATTAAAGATAAGCGATGTATTGTTAAATAATAATCTATTGTGATAATATAAAACTCAATATATTGAATAGAGCAATCAATTCAAGAGATGAAAGATGAGAATAAAAAATTGTATAGACAATATTTATTAAACCATTACCGTTTTATTTTTATCCTCTGATGAAAAAGAGTTTGTCTTTGAAAATCCATGGATTAAGGATATGAAACTCCTTGCTTTGAACTTCTGATGTTTTAATAAATATTGTATCTATACAATTTTTTATTCTAATCTTTCATCTCTTGAATATATATATATATATATATATATATATATATATATAAACAATAAGATAAGTGAGACCAAAAAATATAAATACAAAACTTAATATTTAGGTGATAAAAATCGTACATATTATCAGGCAAGGCTTCGTAGTACAGTGGTTAAACTCCAAACTGCAGACTATGTACTTACGGGTTTGACCCTTGCCTAAGTCAACCATCCAGACATCCATGGACACATGTTTCTGGCTAACTTTTATGTACATAAAATAGTTAAAAAGAGTTTTTAAAAATATTTATATATATATATATATATATATATATATATCCTGTTATAAAGGGCGATGATATACAGACATATGTCTGTAATGTAAGGGTAAATAACTCTTAATCCCTTAGTTAAGTCAGACCCAAAAAATACAAAACACTGCTATCGCCAGTAAAAAACAAAAAAATACATATAAGTCAACAATGGTATTAAACATTCCAATAGCCAAGTCTTTATTCATTTTTCCTTGCCGAATTTCAAAATAATTCAATGCAAACTCTTGACAATTACTTCGTGCAGAAAACGAACAACCATGAATAAACATAATTACCAGGATCTTTCGTTCATGCAGCTCATCAGAAGACCATTGTTTACTGATTTATGCTCTGCTGTTTAATAATATATATATATATTATATAATGTCTCGGAAGTTTCTCAACCATAAAAACTGTATTATTAAAAAAAAAAAAACTTATAGTCCCAAGTCTTCCAGTGGAAAATCACTCATGTAAGTCAATTTATTTTTTACAGTTATTATATTAGTTTATTTCTAACACTACAAATATATAGTATTAAATATATATATATATATATATACAAATATATAGTATTAAATATATATATATATATACAAATATATAGTATTAAATATATATATATATATACAAATATATAGTATTAAATATATATATATATACAAATATATAGTATTAAATATATATATATATACAAATATATAGTATTAAATATATATATATATACAAATATATAGTATTAAATATATATATATATACAAATATATAGTATTAAATATATATATATATATACAAATATATATTATTAAATATATATATATATAAAAATATATATTATTAAATATATATATATATAAAAATATATATTATTAAATATATATATATATAAAAATACATATTATTAAATATATATATATATAAAAATACATATTATTAAATATATATATATATAAAAATACATATTATTAAATATATATATATATAAAAATATATATTATTAAATATATATATATATATAAAAATACATATTATTAAATATATATATATATAAAAATACATATTATTAAATATATATATATATAAAAATATATATTATTAAATATATATATATATATATAAAAATATATATTATTAAATATATATATATATATATAAAAATATATATTATTAAATATATATATATATATATAAAAATATATATTATTAAATATATATATATATATATAAAAATATATATTATTAAATATATATATATATATATAAAAATATATATTATTAAATATATATATATATATATAAAAATATATATTATTAAATATATATATATATATAAAAATATATATTATTAAATATATATATATATATAAAAATATATATTATTAAATATATATATATATATAAAAATATATATTATTAAATATATATATAAAAATATATATTATTAAATATATATATATATATAAAAATATATATTATTAAATATATATATATATATAAAAATATATATTAAATATATATATATATATAAAAATATATATTATTAAATATATATATACAAATATATATTATTAAATATATATATATATATATACAAATATATATTATTAAATATATATATATATATATACAAATATATATTATTAAATATATATATATATATATATATATATACAAATATATATTATTAAATATATATATATATATATATATATATACAAATATATATTATTAAATATATATATATATATACAAATATATATTATTAAATATATATATATATATATACAAATATATATTATTAAATATATATATATATATATATATACAAATATATATTATTAAATATATATATATATATATACAAATATATATTATTAAATATATATATATATATATACAAATATATATTATTAAATATATATATACAAATATATATTATTAAATATATATATACAAATATATATTATTAAATATATATATACAAATATATATTATTAAATATATATATACAAATATATATTATTAAATATATATATATATACACACAAATATATATTATTAAATATATATATACAAATATATATTATTAAATATATATATATATACACACAAATATATATTATTAAATATATATATATATATATATATATATATATATATACACACAAATATATATTATTAAATATATATATATATATATACACAAATATATATTATTAAATATATATATATATATACACACAAATATATATTATTAAATATATATATATATATACACACAAATATATATTAAATATATATATATACACAAATATATATTAAATATATATATACACAAATATATATTATTAAATATATATATATATATATACACAAATATATATTATTAAATATATATATATATATACACAAATATATATTATTAAATATATATATATATACACAAATATATATTATTAAATATATATATATATATATACACAAATATATATTAAATATATATATATATATACACAAATATATATTATTAAATATATATATATATATATACACAAATATATATAGATGTGTGTGTGTGTTAGTAATAAGTAGTAACACTACACATCTAAAACAAGAATAGACTCATAAAATAGAATTGTTCATGTTAAGCATCACCATAGACAAGACCAACTAACGTCGGCCATTATCTCCCTTGATACAGAGACAATAAGGAAATCTCAAAGGAGACACCTTTGTACAGTTAGCAGTCTAATAAAGTATTTCGTATAGTTAACAAGTCTTTTCACTCTCTCTCACGTTCTTGATCTTTCATACTAAGTATTCACTATTTCTGTTCATACTCAATGTATATATATATATATATATATATATATATATAACAATAACACATTAGCACAACTGATGAAGTGCTAAGTAATACTCGGTTCTAAGTGACAGTCTTCTGGAGGTTGCAGGTTCAATCTTCAGTACAGGCGATACTAAGAATATAATGACTAATTACTTAAGACGTCTATCGGATCATGGTAGACGGAATTAGAACAATCTACCCTTGCGCATTAAATAAAGGGTTCCCTTCAAAATCTTGTACAGATTCCCGAGTTTGACAAGACACTCCTGAAGAGGTTACATTGGCCGAAACGTTGTGAGAATAACATCCAAGATGAGAACAGTAGTCTGAATAGTTCAAATAATGCAAATTATCAATCCTCATCCCAAAAATTTCGAAACAGAAATATTGTGATATAGTTTTAAAATGTTGATATCAAAGATATTTGGGGGGTTTTTTTATTACTAAGAAAAAATAAACTGAACTTAACAAAATAAACAATAAAATAAAACTTATAAAATTTAATTCCAAGATTTTTTTGTCAAGTTTTAAACCGAACAATGAGATGATATATTTCAGCAACTTGGATTATTATTATTAATTATCTATTGTTTAAATCGAAGACGAAGCTAAAATCTTATTTGATATTATTGCTTTTTTTAATAATTGTTAAAAGTAAGATGAAAAATGTTCAATGTACATACAAGGCCTGTCTAAAAAGTATCCGACTGTAGGCCAGAAAACATTTCAAATACGTGACGGGGTTGGAACCCTAGTCCCCTTCAAACTAGGACCCTTGTGCTTGCACACACTTAGCCCACCAATCCATCCATCGTCGCGTTAGCAGATGTTTGGAGAAGATGCGATGTGTAACACTAATTAAGAAGTGGTTCAACCGATTAAAAAAATGGCCGAACACGTAAGCGGAGAGTGACCAGCGTTCTGGCAGGCCCCAAACTGCTCGGAGTGCAGCTGTTGTTGAGAGGGTGCGATAAAAAGAGATAATTCGGAACACGACGGCAGAGATGAACACCATTCCAAAAGAAGACTTCCAAAGGTATTTCTGGCAGTGGATGGATCGGTGGGCTAAATGTGTGCAAGTAGAAGGGGATTAGGGTCCCAACCCTGTCACATATTTGAAATATTTTTTCTGGCCTAAGGTCGGATACGTTTTAGACAGGCCTCGTATATAGACACAAAATATAAATGATTCCTTGAAACAATATTAATCACAGTAAAAAATATTAATCTAACAAATTTAAATGTATAGGATTAATAATTTTAATAGCTTATCTTTTAAAGTTGGTATTTTAGTAAAGTTAACTGTTTCAGATTTTAAAATTATTATCAATTACTGATAATACAATATAAGTAACTATTATAAATGGCCAATAATGAACTGCTTTAAATATACTAAAATATAAAAATTGTTAGTAAAATTATAAAACATACTAAAAGTAAGAATAGTGAATTAAAAGAAACAGAACCATTCAATGTATTTACACCTTTCCAGAAAGCTGGCAGGTCCAAACCATCACCTTTTTACATTTTTTTATACTGAAATTTAAAAAAACAACAATAAGATTATATATTTAAGTCACTTGATTATTATCAGTAATTATACATTGTTTAAATTAAAGACAAACCTAAAATCTTATTTTTAGCTATTTTATTTTTAATTATAGTTAAAAGGTAACATTTCCTGAAATAAATATTCAACAAACATCCATTTTTTATGTATGCGCGTTTTTGAACTAATTTTTATTAACAAAATTACATTGAAGAAAAGTTTTCAAATTTTAGGAGTTCAGGTAAGTAAACTAAAAAAAAAAAAAAAAAAAAACTCACGTCAGAACTCTGGTCCATGTCCAAAGATATGTAAATTACACTTATTTAATTAATTAAATATTTTAAAATGGTAAAAGGTAATAAAATTAAAAAATGAGGGTGAAAAATGATAAAAAAAAACAATGACATGACAATTACTCTTTTCTCATTTTATTTAACCTGCCTCTTCATATTTGCTAGCTGTAATATTTCTACCTTGGATTGAAAAAAAAGAAATCTAAACAAAATTTCAACAATTAAGTAATACATATATACATACATATATATAATGTATATGTATCAACCGCTGATTTGGCGTTTATAGAGTTTAATTTCTCCTAATTTCCATGCTAATTGGTGGCGGCCGAGGGGAAAGACACCAGGCTACAAGTGGCGACTTGGAAACCGGGTTAGAGCCCTCCGATCAACATGAATTAACATCCCTACACCGAAGTTTGCGTAAGCATGGTTTCATGTCTATAGGTAATAATAATTAATATTTACTTTAAAAAAATATTATATATATATATATATATATATATAAGGAAATGTTTAAGTTGATAAACAATTCTTGATTTATCTTGGGTGAGATTAATCCTTATATACTTTAGATAGTATTACATACCCAAGATAATTTCCAATATCGCAGTTAAAAATAAGCTAATAATTAATAGGTTATAGCAATCAGAGATTTCATATATTATTAGAGCAGATTCTAAAAATTCAAGACAATTATAATTTCAAATATTAGAATCCATTACCGGAAATAAATATTAAACAACGCCCATTTTTACGTACTGTCATTTCTGAAAATCATTTTCATTAACAAAATTACATTTAAGTAAAGTTTCCGAAATGTAGATGATTTTCTTCATCAGCATATTTTTCTGCGTTTGGACCCCTCCAGAGGTTGAGTTGAATTAATTTTATTTTGCTTATGCTATTTATTGAAGAAAAAAAAAAAAAAGAAATCCGAAAATTTTTATTTTGAAAGTGCGATGCCAAAAGATTTCGTTTCAGACTCCTTTCGAATCTATCTTGTTAAGAAAAAATATTTTTTTTAATTAATCGCCAATTTTTTCCTCTTCACTTGGGAATGTTTTTACTGATTCCTCGTATATTTATTCATATGATGTGTATAATATTACCTAAGATTACTTAAATTTTAACAGGCTGATAAAGAAAATCTTCTACATTTTGGAAACTTAACTTAAATGTAATTTTGCTAATAAAAATTATTTTCAGAAACACGCATACATAAAAATAGACAGTGTTGAATATTTATTTCTGGACTGGATTCGAATATTTGAGATTATAATTAATGTTTTCAATTTTCAGAATATACCCTATTAATATATATATATATATATATATATATATATATATATATATATATTGTACAATATATAAAATATAAAATTTTAATATCAGCAAATGTAGGAAACAACTTTTGATAAATTAATTAAAAATACAGTTTTTATTTGGATACAATTGTTTCGGCCTAATCTCAATCACATACATCTTTAAGATATACATAATGTTCAAAATGTATAAAACATCAATTTTCCTTGAGGATCTTCATCAGTGCCCATAAAAAGTTCACCCTCAGGCTGGAAAAAACTACAGTGCATTAAGTATTCAGTTATTTTTCTATATATTATTTCCCTACATTAGATTTTTTTTATTTTTCAAATCATATTATACAATGAGAAAAACTGAATATTTTTACTAACCATTGGTGTATAGGTTCAGACCTTTTTCTTTCCTTCTTCTAGACCGTACTCCTTCATTTTAACTCCCTTTTTCATGTTTATTCTCTGAAGTACATCTAGGGTTCTTCGTTACTTTGTGTTTATAATTGTCACGTGCCTATCCGACTTCCGGTCAGGAATTGTAAACAAACATTTCATATCAATATAATCTATTCCTTGATTTATATTCTATTATTCTAAGCTTATTTGTCTGAATTTTAAGCAGGTGTTTTTATCGATGGTTAACGATTAAGTATAATTGCACCGAATGAAAGATTAATGCACACGGTACGAATATACTACGATTCGAACACTTAGATGTAAACTTGACATTAACAGATTTTTTTCCAGTCTATAATATGATTTGAAAAATATATGAAAAATAAAAAATATATATAGAAAATATATAGAAAAATAAATGAATACTGAATAAACTTCAGTTTTTCCCAGCCTGAGGGTGAACTTTTTATCGGCACTGATGAAGCCTTCCTCAAAAAAAAATTTGATGTTTTGTACATTTTGAACATTCTGTATATCTTGAATATGTACGTGATTGAAGTTAGGCTGAAACAATCGTATGCAAATAAAAATTAATTATCAAAATGTGTACCCTACATTTACTGATATTAAAATTTTATGAGAGCTCTAGTTCTACACTACTGAGCTATTACAAAAACCTTTGTGTTATAAAATTTATATTTAAAAACTTTAAATGTAAATATATTACATATATATTATTTGAACAAAACCATCTACAAGACTGAAATAAGTGTAACACTGACCCGTGTACAAACTATTCAGGTTTAAAAATGACTAATCTTTGCAGAGTAAGATATATCAAGGCTATTGGGAATCATCATCATCATCATATTCGATTTAACGTCTGTTTTACATATGGCATGTGTTGGACGGCTTTAAGAAATTGACTTCCAAATTAACCTATTAAGTCTTTATTTATTCTACTTAAGTTCATTTTTATTACTTCCTCCCATGTTTTCCTTGATCTTCCTCTGTGAACTCGACCTTCTACCTTAATTGTTCTATATCTACTGATCCAAGAATTCTCATCCATTCTTTCAACGTGGCCATACCATTGAAGTCTCCTGTTCTGAAGACATCTCTCTATACTGTCCAGATCTACTCTTCCTATTAGGTCATCAGAATTAAACCCATCGTTAAGGCTCACATTACACATCCATCGTATAATTCCCATATCATTTCTCTCGATATAACGCATGTCCTCAACCTTCACTGGCCAGGTTTTACTTCAATACATCATCACACTGCATACACATGTCTGATAGATTCTTCCCTTGATTGACAGTGGTAACCCTCTGCTGGTTAGTAATGGCAGAAGTTCCCTGAACTTACATAGAATCTGAAAATATCTCTACATTAATTTTTTTTTTTTTTTTTTTTTTAGTGTCTGGGAGTGTGATTTGCTATTATTATGATAGAGGTAATATAAATTTTGATTTTTCTAATTATATTTATAATGTATATAAAAAAAATGTTAAACTTGTAAAAGAAAGTGGTAAAATAAAAATACTGAATGTAAATAAAAATTATCAATTTTTCCTTTCACAAAATTTCATAAAGATAGTGAATAAGTGTGATCAGCAAAACTAAACAAGTTCTGGATTGAGTGCACCCATTTATACATTCAAACCTTTAGAGAGCAGAAAGGGGTGAAAACATGGCCCTTTTTGTTGGAGCCAAGGAGTGGCAGGTTCTTTTTTATCCAAACAAATTACTAAATGAGTGACAAAAGCACTTCTGCAATAATATAATTAAACGAGATGTGGGACAGGGAAAAAAAAAAGGGATGTTTGGCTGACATTTTCTTTTCCTCAGTACTTTGATTATTTTTCTTGTTCAAATCTGGCAGATTTGAATTTGGGAACTAATGAAGTTTGTGCCCCATTAGAAAATGTGGAAATTTGTTGATTTTTTTTAAACAGGTTCGTGAAAGAAGGGTGGGTGGGGGGGGGGGGGCTAAAGCATGCAGCTTACAAAATTTACTAGAAATAAAGAAATGTTAAAAAAAAGAAATTAATTAAAAAAAACGGTACTTGTAATGACTGGTCACCAAGAGAATTTCAATACTTACAGAGTCAGTCCCGAGTATCGACGGAGATTTCTGATTATTCTCGAGTTTTAAGACAGACAATACGAATAAAAAGGTGCAGTTACATGTTTTCCAGAGTTAAATTATAAGCAAAAAAAAAAAAAAAAAAATGTAAAAAGGCAGACGACACTTAAGTATAAGAATGCAAAACCAGATAAGGTAAGGTTAAGAAAATGTTTAGCCCCCCCCAAAAAAATAAAGTTGAAAAAATCTTCCTCAAAACAAAAAAATAATAATTTTTCAATAAAGTTGATTCACTTACTGATTTGAAGAAAATTCTTAAACCTATTTTTGAGAGAGAGAGAGAGAGAGAGAAAGAAATCGATCCTAACATCAATTAAACATTTCAAAAAATTGCCTCTTCTGGGGAAACAAGAAAAAAAAAACGGTTTTCGTTAAATAAATTTGCTGTTAAAAAAAAAAAAGTGTTCTCTGTTCGTTGAGCTTGTACATCAAGACTCAAAACTAACTCGAGGAAAGGTGATTTTCCATCAATACTCGAGACTGACTCCGTAAGTACTGAAATCCGCTGGATACTCATTCATTATAAGTACCAAAAAGAAAACCTAAACAGTATGAGTTGTCTCAAAGTAATTATTTAAAGCTCTAATATTGTTGAAAAATCAAGAAATTAGATTTATATTTTAGGCCAAATTTATTTAAAGTGTGTCTGGGGGGGGGGAGGGGGGTCATAGATTTATTTAAAAATGAGCTGCCTGAAAGTTTATTTGGTAAAATTCGATAGAGTTTGTGTTACACTTAATCCATAACATACATTGTGATTTGTATTATTTGGACTACTGTTCTGATCTTGGATCTTATTCTCACAACGTTTCAGCCGATGTAACCTCTGACCTTCTTCAAATGACAAACTCGGAAATCTATACAGAATTTTTAACTGAACTCTTTATTTAATCTATGGTGGTAGATTGTTCTAATTCCATCAGCCATGATCGGATAGAAGTTTTAAGTATTTTTTTTATATTCTTAGTATCGCCTGTACTGAGGATTGAACCTTCAACCTCCAGGAGACCTGCTTCTTAGAACTGATTATTACTTAACATTTTATTCATTGCACCACGGGTACATGTATTCGAAATTCCAGATTCCTGAGTTCGACAAAAAGGTCGAAGGTTACATCAACCGATACATTGTGAGAATAACATTCAAGATGAGAACAGTAGTCCGAATAATCCAAATTATACATCCTCATCTGAAAAATTCGAAACAAAATTGTGTGATGGTCTGCAAGCTATATTTTTTCTGTATGGAGTTATGGTTAAAGTAAAAAAATTTAAATGTACTCACCAGCAAAAAAACATTTCTTTGTTCAAACAAGTTCAAACTGTTCTCACAGATATATGTTCAGAATAACAATGATTACTCCAATAATACTTTCCAATTTTCTTATCAAATAAACTGAATCAAAATAACTTATAAGTCTATAACTCTTCCAAAATCATTTACATTCAAACTGGAAGATGATCACTGCTGTTAAGATTCTTCAAATGTTAGATATAAAACTAGATTATTAAAAATGGAGTAGGGATGTGGTTTATATAGTTTAACAAATTTATTGTGATACCGTCCATTAGTCAAATATTAAAGTCGCTTCTTTATTTTATACAAAAGAAAAAAACAAAACATTTCACTCAAAATTGTCAGATGTATATAAAAAAAATTTAATTTCCATATAAATTTTTTTTTAAATGTGCTACTGTAGAACAGTCATCTAAGAATTTCAGTAGTTACGGAGATTCCCAAGTCTTGACGTACATAGCTAATTGAACCCTCGGCGAACAGAACTTTTCTTTTTGCAAACAATCGTGTACTTCTTGATTGCTCAGAAAAGGGGGAATGCCCTTAAATGTTTTGTTATTTTTTGTTTTATTTTTCCAGTTTTTGTTTTGTAGGAGAAGGAAGACTGCAAATGAAGCTCAGAGGCAGATAAATTGTTTCTAATTTTTTTTAATTTATTATTTTGGGGGGCATTTTTCTTGGGAGGGGGGGTTGTTGCCACCTGGACTTAAGGTTAGAGTTAACTTTGGGTTAGAGTTAGGGTTCCAGTGTGTGTGAGGGAAGGAAGACTGCAAATGAAAAGGGATCGATAAATTGAAATTAGGCATATTGACGAAATATTAAAAGCAGAATAAAGCAAAGTGGTGAGCAGAGTTCTCACCAGGTGTCAGGTTTTATATTAAATGATCTTAGATCCTGTTTACATGCATTCTTAAATTGAAACTGTAGGTGATCAGTTTTTCTATTTCCGGTTGAAAGTTCTGCATAGAATTCATTGAAATGTGTCCCTCTTCAATCCCCAAATGTTTATTCAACAAATTCATTTATGGGAGTTTAAAATTACAGCAAATTTTCAAAATTTCCACCTTCGTTCTGCATGCATAGCTCTATTCTTTTTTGCAAGGAATTTACGACTCTTTGTAGCATATTTGATTGATTATGAAATAAATATATATAGAAACAAATATATAAACGAACAAATTTAAAATAACAAATAGCAGTAATTAGAGAGTAAGTACTTCATCTCGAACGATTCGACACCGAGTCTACGTCTGTAGACTCGGTGTCGAATCGTTCGGGACGAAGTACTCTGTCCATTTCAATGCAGAAAAAAAATACAAACATTGGAAACTTACGTTTATAAATTACCTACATACGGTTAACGGCACTGAAGAAACTGGAAACACCCAAACCGACTTCTATGTTTTGATAAATAGCATATCGGCAGAGGTATTCGAAATAATTAGTGACACAAACGACTATACATCTGCCATAAGAGCTCTGGACGCGGCCTACATCAAGCCTACTAATATAGTCTACAACCGCCACAAACTTATCACCATGAAATAACAACCGGCGCAAACAGTGGATTCTTTCATGTTACAGTTGGAAAACCTTGCTAAGACATGCAATTTCCAGGCCGTGAGTGCCGAAATAAATAAAAGTCAGTATATGCGGTATCTCCTCTCCCTCAATTCAACAATGACTTCTTGAGAAATCCTCGCTAACTTTTCAGGAAGCATATGAGATGGCAAGATCTCTTGAACAAGCAGAAAAACACTCTGCGTGTTACAACCAGGAGAATATGATTTCCGCGCCAATAATCACTTCAAGAGAAAATACAAGTCTAGCAGCGACACAAAAAAATATGAGGCCGAAGGAAATTTGCTTTTTCTGCGGGAATTCTCGTCATCCGTGTCACCTTTGTCCGGCCCATGACTAACTGCAATAAGTGTTTGAAAAAAGGACACTGGGCCAAAGTCTGTAAATCTTCCGTGTCGGCAGTGTTGAATGAAGACACTGATTTCCCTAGTCTCGCGTGACTAGGAAGAAAAAAAGACATTACATTTACTAAGTGTAAAATAAATGGATCCACTGTCAATGCCACGGTGGATTCTGGTAGTGTGGGGACTTTTATTAATGGCAATATTGCAAAAAAAATGAACCGTAAAATTATTCCCAAACAAAAAGCAATATCATTGGCCGACCCTAACAT
The DNA here is from genome assembly GCA_963556195.1 of Sepiola atlantica. Classification (NCBI taxonomy): domain Eukaryota; kingdom Metazoa; phylum Mollusca; class Cephalopoda; order Sepiida; family Sepiolidae; genus Sepiola; species Sepiola atlantica. Next base: position 216,135,045 of record OY744516.1, read on the forward strand.
GTGTGCGAAAATTGTGGGAGAAACTAAAGTCGATATATCTCTAAACAATAATGTACACTCTAACGTAATAGTGGAGGTCATTAAGAATTTATTTGTCGACTTAATCATAGGGAAAGATATTCTCTGCAGATATAAAAATGTAACTTTCAAATTTGATGGACCAGAGGACAAACTTATTATCAGGGCAGTCACCAGGAATATTTTTTTCCATCCATGAACGTTTCTCCTCCCCCATTATTTTCTCATCTTTCTATGAACACAACACCAATCAGCACCAAGTCACGTCGCCACACAATTGCTGATAGCAAATTCATAAGAACAGAGACTGCAAAATTGTTGGAGGAAAAACTAATAGAACCCTCAATTTCACCTTGGCGAGCGCAGGTTCTAGTAACATCAAATGAAAACCGGAAAAAAAGAATGGTGATCGATTATAGTGACACAATCAACAGATTTACAGAATTAGACGCTCATCCGATACAGAGTATATCTAAAATAGTCGTGGAAATAGCCAGGTATAATGTTTTTACTACTCTTGATCTTAAATCAGCATACCATCAAATCCCCATAAGTAAGGAGGATCGTAAATTTACAGCATTCGAGGTGGATAGTAAATTATAGCAGTTTACTCGCCTACCGTTCGGGGTTACTAATGGAGTAAGCACCTTCCAAAGAACCATTGACGGCATTGTCAGTGGGGAGCAATTAGTAGATACATTTGTCTATGTAGATAACGTTACTATCTGTGGAAAAACCCAAAAAGAGCATGACTACAATCTTCAAAGATTTTATGAGGTTGCTAAACAGTACAACATCACGCTTAATAAGAATAAAAGCATCGTTTCAGTCTCAACGATAACTTTACTTGGGTACACTATCAAAAACAACCAGATATCACCCGACTACGATTGTCTTAAACCTCTACTTGAGATGCCACCTCCTCTAAATCTAAAATCACAAAGACGGATTATTGGGATGTTCTCCTACTACAGCAAATTTATCCAGAATTTTTCAGAGAAAATATTAGCACTAAACCGCAATAGAGAATTCCCATTATCTTCTGTGGCATTGGACTCTTTTATAAAGCTGAAAAACGACTTGAAAGATGCTATGCTGGTAACGGTTGACCCAGAAAAAGAATTTATAGTAGAAACAGATGCTAGTAACAACTGTATTGCGGCTATCCTTAATCAAGAAAACCGTCCGGTTGCATTCTATTCCAGGACACTAAGCCCTAGTGAAACGAAACATAATGCGGTAGAAAAAGAAGCAGCTGCTATTGTTGAAGCTCTACGAAAGTGGCGACATTTTCTCCTTGGTAAACGCTTTACTGTAATTACAGACCAAAAAAGTATTAGCTTCATGTTTGATAATACCAGGAAATCAAAAATCAAAAATGACAAAATATGCCGTTGGCGCATTGAACTGTCCCAATTTAAGTTTAGCATCGTCTACCGTCCTGGAAGAGAAAATACTGTTGCTGATACGTTTTCCCGAATATCTGCTCTAACTTATTCCTTACAAGATCTCCGTGACCTACACTCGAAATTATGCCACCCAGGCATTACACGACTATTTCATTTTTGCAAAGAAAGAAACTTTCCTTTCTCACTCGACCAAATAAAAGGTGTAATTAATTCGTGCTCGTCTTGCCAGTATTTAAAACCCAAATTCTTTACCGGTAACAAGGGAACTCTCATAAAAGCAATTCTACCGTTTCAGCGATTAAACATGGATTTCAAGGGACCACTGCCTACGTCAACACATGGTAACAAATATCTACTTACGATAATCGACGAATACTCTCGTTTTCCCTTTGTATTTCCATGTAAAGATATGACAAGCAAAACGGTCACACAATGCCTGAATCAACTATTTGCGATATTTGGTATGCCCGATATGATTTACACAGATAGAGCGAATGATTTTCTGTCAGAGGAAACTACAAATTACTTACCTGGGAAAGGCATTGCGACTTCGAAGACGAGTAGATATCACCCGGAAGGCCATGCCCAAATTGAGAAACTAAACGGCACACTATGGAAGGCCATACAAGTAACTTTACATTCTCGCAATATGAGACTATCCTGTTAGGAAGATATTCTACTTGATGCTCTACATTCAATTCGATCATTGATCTGCACAGCTACGAATACGACCCCTCACGATAGACTATTTAAGTACAGCCGTAAATCCACTTCTGGTACTTCTATTCCCCTGTGGGCAAAACCAGGCCAAGTATACGTCAGAGATCATATTAGGTCGAGTTAATATGACCCTCCGGTTACACCTGCTACGTTACTGAAGATCAATCCTCATTATGCCTATGTACGACTACCTGTTGGCATCGAAACTACCGTCAACGTTAGAGATTTGGCTCTCAACTCAATTAATGGAGACAACACGTTAGAGGATGTTTGCATGCCACCCGTACGTAAGCCAGAAAGTGTAAAAGAAAATATACAATATTCTGAACAGATAGAAGAAACATCTCGTGTGGAGCCAGTTGAGAGCGAAATGCCATCCGAGCCACTGCGAAGATCTGGCAAAATATGGAAATTTCCTGAGAAATACAAGGACTTTGTTACTAAATAAGGCATTAGAGAAAAAAAAAGTTTAAATAATAGAATAAAATACATTAAAAGAAAAAAAAGGTAAAAAAAAATAAATAAATAATGAGAGAAAAATAAATGAATAAAAAGGAGTCAAAAAAAAAAAATAAATAAAAAAATAAATAAATAAATAAAATAAAAACTTGAAGGGGAAAGTGTAATATTCTTAACCCTCCTCCCATTGAATGAACTCTTCCATCAGGCGTTGACTATAAATGCTTCGTACTACAAATTACTTACATGGGAAAGGCATTGCCTTCCGGGTGATATCTACTCGTCTTCGAAGTCGCAATGCCTTTCCCATGTAAGTAATTTGTAGTTTCTTTTCTACCTACCTGCATTTTTTGAAAGCATTTTTTTTTTAAAATTAAATTTAGATTCAAAATCAAAAATGGCGGACAGACACTTTCGCAGACATCTCCGAAGTTCAATTGACAAAATTTTCGTCTTTTTAGGTGAAAAAAACAAAAAAAAACAATACACAACAACTAACTGTTCCAAACCCAATAAAATTTACTTTTCTACGTAATTGAAAGGAGAAAATCACAAAAAAAGAAAAAGTAATCAGACAGTAGAGATGTCCGTCAAAACAAAGTCAGCCATTTTTGATTTTGAGTATGAACAAAATAATTTAAATAAAAATTCTTTCAAAGACTTTAAAACACAAAAATTATGTTGCTAGGTAGAAAAGTAATTTTTATTGCCTTCGGTAATAGTTATCTCTTGAATATTTGTTTTTTCACCCCCTTTTCCCCTTGTTAACTGTACTGCACAATCGTAAAAAAATCATTACACGAGTTTGATCCGCTTTTTCCTCTACAGAGCTATGATAAAAAAAAACTACATATTTTGTCAATGGAAGAAAAAATACCCGAAAAGAGAAAGAAGGCTGTGTTTGGATTTTTATAGTACGCACTGGAATTGAGAGTGAATATTCTTGCATCTGCGATTGTCTGAAAGAAATTGCTGATTGGAGATTTTGTTCAATCGTGACTCGATACGTAATTTCATAGGGTCAAAATAAGTCATTCTTTTTTTCTTTCAACTATTAACAAATAATTAAAATGAGTAACTTGTTTACAAAAAAATCAAAACGCATTCTGGTGGATTTCAATTCGTAATTTTATATATATATATATATATATATATATATATATAAGTAGACTTGATTTTAACCTTAAACTTCTCCTAGAGTAGGCAAGAAAACTACTGCATCAAACACTTCGAAAATCACCACTTCATACACCCATTTAGCTCGACCGTGTTCCTAGCAAATTAAACCTATTTTAAAAATCTAACATTAATTTTTATTATTCATCCGAGACAACTCACTCTCCTAAAAGCATACTCCAAAGAGAGGGTATCACACTATTTTCTCTCTATGAATTAATAACTTTTACCCTCCTCAAACACCGTTTGTCAATTATTTCACAAGGAAATGTGCTCAAGTTGAACTGTTTCAGAATTTGTAAAACAGCCAATCAGAGCTACACTTACATAGGCATTACTCATCAAATCGTTTGCCGAGACACATTAGATTTTACCTAAAAATAAAACTTTAACAAAAAAACGATTCCCTACACAATCAGCAGATAAGTATTCTTTTTCTGTTTGCATTATACTTATATTGTTAAACATCCACTTATTTACGTTACTTCTCATTCTTATATATGATCTAATAATTAAACACCAACATTCGTTTTGTTTTCTTTCTTTTCGGAAGACACCAACGAAAATTACTAAACTTGCCTCCAAAATTAACGCATTATTGCGTTAACATTATTATTAGACATATTTTTTTAATAATTTAGTAATTAACGTTTTTGTAAGCTGGATTGAACTGAATAATTTATTTCCCTTCTTATCACTCACAAGGAAAAAAGCGAAATACGCGAGATACTCCAATATATCCCTATACTAAAAATGAACCAAACTTATTTTTCGTGTGCATAAAAACGGTTCAAATTAGTTAAAAGTACAAAACACATAACTTACAGCAAGTTACATCATACACGTGAAACGCCGAAGTTAAAACTCGACTTCACAAATATAGTAGACATATTCAGGAAACTGAGGCAATTTCTATTTTTGTTCCAATACCAAGTGCTCCTTTTCGTCGGTACATACATTTTCAATTATTAAAAGCCGACCTTTTGTCTAAACATTAAAAATTTCTATGTGACCTATTTGCGTTCTGTCGGCTGTTTAATTCATTCTTTTATATTCATTTAGGGCAGCACCGGGCAATGGGTCCTGCTAGTTAAAGTATTATTTAAAACAAGAGTTTTCAATTTTGTTATCTCACACTTCTGTAAATATTTTAAATAAATTATCGCTTAAAAAAAATACTACTACTAATAATAATGTAAAAATAATAACGTAATAGCGAGAAACACAAAATGGTCAGACGATACTTATTAATATTGATATTGTCATTATTTGCAGTAGTTAGGAATATAATAATTTATATGTATTGTATCCTGGGTCTTTTTCTGAAGCGAGAAATGACCCATTGGAAAATTTTATGTGTTTAAAAACAGAACACTTAGAAGATTAAAGGGGAGCCTGATTTTTTTTCATATGAGGTGAAGTTTTACACCCACAATATCATCGTGGACAAGTGTTCTCCCAGTTCTTTTAAATAATAATATGACGTTAAAAAATCATCAATAAATAAAACACTGTATTTGAATATTCACAATATTGCAAGTTTATTCAATAAATAATCACTTAATAATAAAATAAAATAATAATGTGAAAGTCACGTAGAACTGAAACAATTTTCATCAATCACAATAGATAAGAATATATGGGGAAAAAAACCCTTACCAGTCTTATATGATATCCTAGGTTGTTTTTTTTTCTGAAGTGAGAATGAACTAAATCGGACAATTTCAGGTGTATAAAAACAGAATCCGCAGAAGATGAAGGAAAACCCGATTTCTTCCTAAGTTGAAGCTCACAATATCATTGCAGACAGGTGTTCTCAACTTTTTTTTTAAAGAACAACATGTTCAAAACTAATCAATAAGACACACATGTTCAAAGATCAAAGTGAAATCTTGTTTTTTTTCGTTTTTCATGATCTTTGAATATCGCTTGAACAAGTTTTTTTTTTCTTTTTAATTTTTTTATCCTTCCTTTCTAGTGAATAATAAATTAAAATAAATTTAAACAAAATAAAAAATGCCAACGGTGAACAAAAAATTAGATCCCGTCTTTAAAATCTACGCCCAATCAAGGGAAGTAACTCACTTTTCATTTTGGAATTTAACACCTGTCTGCATTCATACCCCCCTCCCTCTCTCATATATATATATATATGTGTGTGTATTTAGGCAGCATATTTTCATTTAGGCGAACATTATTAAATAACAGTGTTATTAAATAAGAGTGTTTTTACTTGATAAGACTTCTTTTTTTTTTTCAATTTTCCAAATGGTCCATTTAATGTACATGTGTTTCTTGTTCCATTTTCTTTCCTTTTTTGCGAGTACTTTCGATTTGATTCGTCAAATCATCTCAGGCGGTATTAATTTTGGTTTCTTAAAAAATGTCTTTACTATTGAGTTTTTTTTAGTATCATAACGGCCAGTAATTTACAACTTAAAATGAGCGTCTATAATATTTAGATGTTACATGAAGGCGTAATTACGTTCTAAAAGCGTGCAAGATTCAAAAGTTTGATTGCTTCATCGTTAAGAATATGGTTACGTTCTGAGCGTGTTCAAGATTCTAACATATAATTGCTTAATGGCTAAGAATTTAGTAACGTTTATTACTATGCTAGACACTTTAAAATATTATGACGAGTTTTGTAATTCACATTATTGATTGTGGGATGTTTAGTTTTTATGTAGAGAGCTTCAAGAATTTTTAATATTAACACCGCCTGAAGATGATTTGACGAATTAAATCGAAAGTACTCGCAAAAAAGGAAAGAAAATGGAACAAGAAACACATGGAACTTACATACAGCAATTTGACCGAAACAGTAAATGGACCAAATGTCTTATCAAGCAAAAACACTCCGTGTTATTTAATGTTTGCCTAAATATATATATATATATATATATATACACGCATACCATCAAGTTTTGCCCAGGGTCCTAATGCCATTAAATTACATAGAATACAGGGGAAAAAACTGAAAGTTAAACAGGAAAATCCTCTTGTAGAATTAAGCATACTTGTTGCTGTTGTTTAGCTATTAACGAAACCTTAAAAAGGTTGACTCATTCACGAAAGATGTAGCCATTAAAGATGAAATGTGATGTCATGCAACGTCATGCAACATGGAAGGAAAATGTCAAATAATCCAGAGAATTCCCAATTATTTTAATCTTTCCATATGAAATAAAGATATATAATACTATTTAGCTGTTATAAACAAAATAATATATTTTGATAGTATATATTATTTTAATATTGAGTTTAGAGGAGGTAATGCCTGGTAGGATGATATAACAACAGATACTACACTTCCTTATGGGATTACTTTGTGGATTTGAAACTTTTGATTAGAGCGTCTAAAAATAATCAACACTTTCTCAAATTTGGAGAATCTATTTAATTTTGTATTATTTGACGATGTGAACCATTATTTAAGTATGAGGTAAGAACATCTTCATGGAGAGATTTCGTGCTCCCTCAGAGACAACTTTATTAGAAAATAATCCCCTTGGTGTCGATGGGTAGAGGTGGAGTTGATGTAACTAAGGGGAGGGGGGGGGAACTCTGCTCACTTTAAATACAACTAAAAAAATATTGATCCAAATTAAATATTTTTTAAAAATCGATGAAATTAATTGAAAATTAACATTTTATTTTTAAGAACACGGGCCAATATTTGGTATATAATTCTGACAAAACACATTGTTCTATCTACCTTTTGTTAAAAAATCTATACCTGTAAAATAAATAGGTAAAATTCTGACTTAATGAGAAGACAAGAATTGATATTCTTAAGATGTGTCCATTTTAATGTACACATTTAGTGATTAAAATGCCGTTTCAAATGGAGTCTCTTATAAAGATCAATGGATGCAGCAAAAAATTTTTTTAAATGACCTACTTACAAGAATCTGTATAGGTAGTAGATCAGTCCAACCAAATTTCAAGTGTCTATGTCTAATGGACTAAAAAGTAATAAGCAGACACAACGAAGGACAAGTATCATTAATATAAATTAGTCACGAAAAAATATTAGCAACATTTTGGACTAATTCTACAAACTATTTTGGAGTTGTTTCCAAGACAAAAAATATTAGCAACATTTTGGACTAATTCTACAAACTATTACGGAGTTGTTTCCAAGACAAAAAATATTAGCAACATTTTGGACTAATTCTACAAACTATTTCGGAGTTGTTTCCAAGACAAAAAATATTAGCAACATTTTGGACTAATTCTACAAACTATTTCGGAGTTGTTTCCAAGACAAAAAATATTAGCAACATTTTGGACTAATTCTACAAACTATTTCAGAGTTGTTTCCAAGACAAAAATATCAACACTAACAGATGAATCATTTTTCACTAAAACTTTAGCTTCTTGAAAAAGAAAAACAGATTTTACAAGCTATTAAACTGTTTTAAACTTTTCTTTAATATAGCAAAAATATTCGACCTCTGGTATATCACTACTCCTCACGACCCCCCCCCCCCCCCAAAAAAAATAAAAAAAAGGGAGACGATAATCTTTACGAGGATGGTATCATGACCACAGAACAGATACATTATCCCACCACACCCACACAAAAAGAAAAAAAAAATTTGAGGTAATGCCTGGGATGACGATGAAAGAACATATACTATACTGCCCATCCTCCAAAAGAGATAAAATATGAGAGGATGGTATCATGATGAACGATAACTATACAAAAAAGAAGGTAATGATTGGGAGGATGATCTCATTACAACAGAACGCCCCCCCCCCCTCGGAAATTGAGCATTGTGTTACATTGCTGGTTATTGGCTTCCCAATAACTCTTTTGGTCGTCGGAGAACTTCGCTGTTGATTCGTACGAACAGCATTGCTACTAAAGGGGACGAGATGTCGTTTCTCTGTTTCGCCTCACAGTGGTCAGAACTATTTGCACTACTCATACGCGCCTCTTCTTTTGTTGTTGCTGTCTGCAACCTGACTGCCGTCGCCATGATCCTCGTTGCCGCCTTCGCCAGCCTGCTTGTGTCGTCCCACCCACTCGTCACATCGTGCTGCTATCTTCTGCCGGTCGCTCGCCGCGTGTTAACATTTTCGGGTTACTATCTTCTCTCTGAAATCAATTTCTTAAAGTACAACAAGTCTTTTTCTGTTTTAAAAAAGCCGCTTTTTATTCGACTATTTTAATTAGCCGACTTGAACGAGTTCGCTGGGATCGAGAGAGAGGTTACGCTAACTAAATTCACTAGTTAATATTCTTACGTTAGTCTGTAATCACTTAATTACTCGCAGAGGAAGGAATACGAAAGATTCTATTAGATTTCACTAAGACTCTTATATTTTTCCGTCATTCGGAATCTTTCTCGTAACCGCTACATGATTGGGTTGTTGACTCCCCGCTCCCAAGTGAGTAACCGATTCAATCTCGATTTAATTCTCCCACGGTGGGGGACTCTGACGTCATCAAACCTTGTGATCGCACAGGTGCAATCTGAACCCCTGACCTTCTCTTGACTTAAGGTCAATCAACGTCCCGCGTTCGTGGGAAACACATCGAACTGAACCTGCACGGGATGACTCCGCTACAAATTGCGTAAGTCAAACCTGTCTCGAATAGATGCATCCAACTCTCACAGGGCATTATCTAACAATTGAAAGATAGTACATTAGTCTGAAATAGTATAGTAAACTAAATTGAGCATTACAAACCAGTAATAGTATCGTTTCGGCTTCAGATATAGAAGTAATAGTATCGTTTCGGCTTCAGACAGACAGATACCAAATCTCCATTAGTAATAGATGTTATTAAATTAACCTGTATGTACACTCATCGGAAGATAAGGCTGCAGTCAAATGATTCGTTTCCATAGCAAATAGACCTTAATGAAGTGGAGTTGCTAGCTTTCGATATGTTAATTGGGGTTATTTCAGAGTTTTCCTTGTAGATATGATTTGCCAGTTTCTTAGGTATGATTGATGGGGTTATGGCTTTTGATGGTCAGCTGTCCCCCCCCCCCCAGATTAGAAGTAGATAGCTGATTGGTTAGCGTAATCATGTGACAGGAAAGATTTGAAGTTGGATTTCAATTGTTGAAAACTTTTAAGTAAAGTTGAATTATCATTCAAAATCTGTAGAAATAGGACCACTTAAACCCGACGTGTCTCTTCTGAAGATCATTAGGAGTTGCTTCTGGACTAAACTAATGGATTTTTCTTCAGAAAATGTGGTTAAAGTTTAAATCAGAGTTTTCAATTGAGTTATAGCAATTGCTTTGATGAGTATGCCTCCATCTTGTTTCGTTGGACATAGCTACCTGAGAATAGTATCCAGAGAATAGCTTCACTCCTGGCCCTCAAGAGACCGACAGTATCCAGAGTTCCAATTAATGAGTATATAACAGTGTACCCTATTATTTCACCCATACATTTTCCAAGGATATAGTGCATGTGATATTTCAACTGCATGCCAATACCATAGTCCATGCTCATAACTTGTAAAAAAGAAAATTAAATTCTAAACCCAATTAGAACATTCTAGATTCAGAATGAAAGAACAAATGATCTCTATTTATATAAAGTCAGGTATGTGTATATGTTTAGATATTTGTATATATAGGATTCACTCTTAAACTAATTAACTGATCATTATGAATTTGGGAAAACAGCTGCTAGGCATAGGGATGAGTAATGTGGGCTATATTTAGTTTTATGCAAAAGGGGTAAAGAGAGGGTGGAAGCCCTTTGTGAAAATTTAGATACCTCCGATTGTTGTGAAATTTTAATTTTAAACATCAATTCCTTGAACTTCAATTTCTAAAGACCTTTTAAGCTTAAGACTTAAATTTTAGACATTTCCTAGAATCAAAATCATGTAATGGATTTTGATCAAAATTCGAATAAGGATTCTAGAAATGAGCATTATATTTCAATGTTAACCTTTGTAAGGGGACATAAAAGTGATGCAAAACTGTTTTGTTTGTTGGAATTCATTTTACCCCTCCTGGGACGGTTATTCTTCAAGTTTTAAATTTAATTATCTATTTTTACGCAGTTAAAAAAACTTTTAAAATAAATATCAGTGCTTGTTCAGTGCTTCGGCCATACGGAAAAATTATTTACTTATGAAAACAATATTATGTACTTACTCAGTGGTATTTTATTGTTCAATGTTAAAAAAAGTAGGAAAAATTATCCACTAGAACTTTAATTACAAGTATTTTCCCATTTTACGTATTAAAGCAATTGCTTCGATGAGTATGCCTCCATCTTGTTTCGTTGGACACAATTCAAAGGCAGATAATTTGCAAACAAGATGGAGGCATACTCATCGAAGCGATTGCTATAATACGTAAAATGGGAAAATACTTGTAATTAAAGTTCTAGTGGATAATTTTTCGTACTTTTTTTAACATTGAACAATAAAATACCACTGAGTAAGTACATAATATTGTTTTCATAAGTAAATAATTTTTCCGTATGGCCGAAGCACTGAACAAGCACCTAAATATCCCATTTTTATATTTGACAAGAATAAAATGTTCAGTAATAAAAATAAAAAAAACTTACCCATATTTTTTAAATACATTTCAGCATTAACAGCCTATATTGGGTTACAAAATAGAATTTTAAATGCAAAACAGCAAAATCATATTAGCAAATAAAATATATGTTGCGTTGTGTAAAGTCAAATTAATTGTGTACGCTAGAGATCACCAAGAGCTTTGGGTATGTCAACCCACCTGATTTTGATTAAATACCAGCTTGTGGCCCAATGGTCAGCTACAAAATCATGCAACATTTCAACGGGATAGAATTTTTATGAATAATAAAAAATAAAACATTTTTTTTTTAAGTCACCATTTGAGACTACCAGTAATTGATATAATTTTTTATTTATTTATATTCTATTATTTAAACTGTAAAAAACACAGCTTCATGTTTGATGATCTAAGTTAAGCAACATTGAACCTGCTCAGTACTTAGATGAGTGACCATTTGAGACTACCAGATGGCATACATTTGAAAGTGGCTGTAATGTCACCTTCTATAATACCCTTGGGGAAAGCTATCAGCCGAATAAGGTGGACTAGACCCAGGCCTTTGTACGACTATTCGTCTAGAAAGAAAACCCTGAAATGACACAGGTCAGTATCCACTTACCTCAGAATTGCTTCAGAGTGTTGGATAACTGTTTGCTTTGAGCTTAAACAATGGCAGGTAGGTAGAAGTGTTGTTGGGGATTGTGCATCCCTACATTTTTATCCCCCCCCCCTACTATAAACTCACGGTGTAGAAACCCTTTCAGCAGATATCCATTGTCAAAAAAAGAGTCGCCAACCTAATAGGTCCCGCACTGTCAACCAAGCTCCAGTCCCTGTCCAATCGCCGCAATGTAGCATCCCTGTGCTTGATTTACCAATACTTCAATGGATTATGCTCCGATGTATTGGCTACTATGGTGCCCCCTCGACGTAAATTCACTAGACTAACTCGACAATCAACTAAATCCCATCCATTCACTGTGGAGGTCCCCAGATGCCGGAGAGCTTTCTACTCAAATACCTTCTTTCCTCGTGCTGCTGGCCTCTAGAACTCCCTCCCTGCCCCTGTTTCCCCCGACAGTACTGACATGCAGAAATTTAAAACTAATGTAAACAGACATCTCGCTGCGCAGATCCCAATTTAGGTTGACACCCCCCCCTCCAAACCTTCTCCCTTTTTTTTCTCATTAGCCCCTTATGTCTACAGTGGCGGCCTGCCTTGTTTGGGGTGAACTATGTTAAAAAAAAAAAAAATTTTTTTAAATCAGTCATGATTAAGCTGTAAATGATCGACTCATCTTCCAATATTAAATCTAAAAATTAAACAAAAATACAACAAAAAAATACAGAATTTATTTTTAAAAGTACAAAAAAAAAACTAAATAAAAACAACAAGTACCAAAAATGAAGGAATGTTATCTTGTGTCGTGGCAGAATGCATCAGCAGATTTAACGTCTTCTTTGTCAGAAATATTAGACATCTGGTAGCCTCTTTCAAAGCATCTCTCCAATGTATTTATCTAGGGATAGGTTTTGTTCCAAGTTATAGATCATCCCGGATTACTCCTTCCCATGTCTTACATCTGCATCACTCACTCAAACCAAGGGGCCACAATCTTGATTTATAGATGGATTCACTCACCACGTGGATCCACACATTCTACATGATCTCAAACACAACCTGATACTGGTATCTCATTTTTGGAAGAGAGATACCAAGGGTACTGTCCCAAACTGATACCACATATCCAATAAGCCATAGCATTTGTATTTCTCACCAATAACAATTTGTCCTCAATCTTGTGGGCCCTAACTCTCACAACCGTATTAAACAGGTAGATTCTCATATCGAAGGATAGGCATCTTCCATTCACGATTAGCAGACGATATTGAAAAAAAGTTCCATGCAGATCTGCACCTGGCAATAGAAGTAGAACAGCCTCCACGGAATCCAATCGCGTCATAAATTAAACCAATTATGAAATCAACAAAGTTTATAGGTTTTGTTTTCATTTTTTTTTTAGTCATTTTATTATTAAACAACTTATGAAAAAATATATTTCTTGCATTCTCCTTTTCATATAAGTTACCAGGCAAACTGTGAACATAAAATATATAAATATACAAAATATGAATTGAATATTTTACATCTTCACAAAGGAAATAAAATTAAAAATGAAAAGAAATTTTTTTTTTAACTTCAAGTGATCAAATGACATTCAGAAATTTTCACTAGAAAAAGCAAACTATACTAAGTTGTGAAATTATGAGGAAAACTTGTTAAATATTCTATTCAAAGCAACCATTCTAAATCGAAATGTTTAGAGATTCTATAATATTGATCGTTTTTTTTTTGTTAGAATTATTAAAGTCCATTGAAATCTATGAAAAGCTTATGAAAACATTTTTGTTTAGTTCAGAATGTTGAACTTGATCTGAGAAGCTCTGTAAAGATATCCAGAGACGACAAAGATTTTAAATAAATACATGAGATAAAATTATCTTGTTCAAATGCTAAACATTCAACCATCACAAATACAAACAAGTAACCAATAAACAGTCGCCATTTCCATCAAGGTTGTTACTGCGATTAATAAGATAAATGTTACAGGGAGAATTTGAATGGCAGACAGATTTTCAAGAATTGCAGAGAAGTTCTTATTTAGAGTTAAAGTACCAAAAGAAAAATGTTAAGACATTATCAACAAGAACATAAGTCAATCGTGAGACTGCATACCTGACAACATAAGGATGGGCCAAAGTTATCTGGGTCTTATTTCTCCATATTGTATGAATTATTCCAAAGTTTTTCCATTGAAAAGTTGATAACTCAAAAACTCGTTATCTGATCAGGCTGAAATTTGGCATGGTGGTTACTGTTATCAGAAAGCATCAGATCCAGATATCAAATTTGGAAAAATCAGAAATTGAAATTCCATCAAAATTTCTACCTTGACCGAACATTTCAAAGCTCAAAGTCATATCAGATGCAGGACTTCATTGGCTACAATATGGACCAAGTAGAGAGCCTCTATGATGAACAGAACTGAAGTTATCGCCAAAAATATGACTTTTACTTTTTCTGTGACCATTACCTAGATATTTCAAAATTGAATCAGTTCTAAGTTATACCATAATCAATATCTTGACCAATAAATTAATAATTCATATTACCATATAAACAATGCTTTCTAAATCAGAACACTATTTCTAATTCAATTTGCAACATCACGTGCCACGTTCTTGACTAAAGAGACCCTCATCCCACATTCGCTTTAACAGACGAATTGAAAACAGACCAAAAATGAGAAAAAAAAAGGGAAAAAAAAAAAGGTATTTTTATATATCTTTTTTTTTTTTTTTTTTTTTTTAATTCTGATGATGAAGTATATCTTCGAAAATTTAATTGAAAAAAAAAAAAAATTGAAAAAAAAATTAATAAATTTAAAATGCATTGTATGGCGTTCTTTTATTTAATAATTCATATTACCATATGAACAATGCTTTCTAAACAAGAACACCATTTCTAATTTAAACAAAATAAGTAAAAAATAAATAACTTTTTTTCAAACATTTTTCACTATAACAAAATAAACATAAAAACAAATAAAGAAATTTGTGATTTACCTCATTTTCAATTTGCGAATGATGGAATAACTGGGTTTGGTTTGATTATTTTACAGTATATTAACTGCTTTTCGGGTCATTTCATGAGGAATCCAGTTATTTTGGTAAAAGGTTTTATAGTTGAATTTCTTCAAATTTTAAAATATTTGGTATATGATTGATTTCATCATCATCCATTTTATCGTCTTCTTTTCCTCGGTCAGGGGTCTGAGGTTTTCTAACAGCCTGCAATCTCATTCTCAAATCTTGATGAGCTTGACGATTGATTCCATTCAAATTCCACTAAGATCCTTGTGGATGGTCTACATCAAAGTTTTCTTGGGTCGCTTTTCTGAACGTAGCCAAACCAACATAGCGAACTGATCATCAGGAGTTGATCGAGCTTTGATATATTCAGTCTCCCCAACAGGATATCAGAGCTGTTTTGTAGATTAATTTGTTTTGTAGGCATTTTAAATAAATAAATAGTCAGTAATTAATAAATTCTATTCAAACCATAGATGGGAACTTGGCAGGTACTAACACTGCAGATCAGAGTGGACCTGGGAGTAATACTAACTAAACGTTGACTGCGTACTCCCCAAAACTCCCAAATTGGGGCTTCACCATCAGGTGCAGTTTTGTGTCATAATTTGGAAGTCAATTTCCAAAAGCCGTCCAACACATGCCAGTATGTAAAACGGACATTAAACCGAATATGATGAAAGTGATGAATCAGAATGGTAGGAAGTGAAGAGAGTTTGAGTAGTTTATGGGGTTGAGAATTAGGGTAGGCAGAATAAATAGTAGAAAGGGTTGAGAAAGTTGGGAGTGGGGGTACGGCATGAGCACCTTACCCAAGGGAATCAGTAGTTCAGTGTCATGCCCAGGAGAAAATCTATTTCACCGACAGATGGGACCCTGACAGGTACTACCACTCCACTAGATAGTGTTGAAGAAAATGGACATTGTGTTCATTAGATCTATTGACCATTCTTTTGAAACTCTTACAAACTTATGCAAGTCAAAGTATTTTAAGGTAAATAAAACTGTTCTAAAAACAGTTGTATTGATCTAACAGTTTTGTGGGGTGTCGTTCTTTGATCCGCATGGTTATCCGGACGACGGCAGCTCAGCAACGTATACAGCTTGAGTCTCGTTGGTAAACATAATTGATTTCTTCTCTCTCGGGGTAAACGCCTTCTTTTTACTAACAGCTCTCATAAAAGTTATTAAAAAAAGAACAGAACAAATTCACTTTTTAAATGTTGTTGGTCGAAGATCGGCTAGTATAGTTTTAGCAGATGTGAATGAGTACTGTCACTATGACCTTACCCGTGCGTTAAACAAATAAGTTCTCAGAGTGTAGTCTAGAATGATCTGACACCAAGGTTAGATTTGATGGGTATGGTCGAAGAAGAGCCCACGGAGGTGACATCATGTGGGACTAAAGCGAGAGAGAAGGGTTAGATTTTAAACGCAGACCTTTTGGGGAGCTCAAAGCGAATAGTCGCCAACAAAATACCTTAACAACTATTACGAATCCTACATAGCGATGGGTGTCGATCTGTCTGTCTGTTTATCTATCAACTAGTTACTTAGGTTAATATAACTGTCTCTCTTCTATATAATTAAGTGTAGATTGTACTTGTAACTCACTTAGTAAATGTTGCATAATGGGTAGTAGATCGGCTAATAGAGATTTTAGCACATGTGAATGAGTACAGTCACTATGAAACAAATAAGTTTTCAGAGTGTAGTCTACAATGATCTGACACCAAGGTTAGATTTGACAGGTGGGGTCAGGAAAAGGCATGACTCATCCCATAGACAGCTCGAGTCTTGTTGATAGACGACTTGCAGCAGTAATTCATTTCCTCCCCTCTTCTCTCACGTTGTGGACATTTTTTCTTCTTTTTAACAAAAGCTCTAGTAAAAAAAAAAAAAAACAGCACAAATTCATTTGGGTTTGAAAAATGTGTTGGGATTTTATTTTTCTTGACAGTATACAGATCTGCAGATTCAGTAAAAAGAGAAAGATCTGAACTGCACATTTGCCACGTCTCACTAACGACTTTCTGTCGGTGACGCGACATAATTGCCATGACACGTACTTCACACTCGACTTCTAATGGAAAATTCCACTACTTTATGTTAACCTTATCATGGAAATTTCCCATTTTAACCTTATTTTTACACACCTGCATTTAAATATTACATTGAATTGTATTTCAAGCTTTTACCCAAGCCTAATTTCCAAAGAAACTGTAAAACAATTAAATATGGAATGAAGTCACAATTTACTTTAATTCAACTTTTTTTTTTTACAACTTTAAAAAAAAAAAAATCTACTCACATATTTTATCGGACTATATGAAGATTTTACAATTCCTTCGTTACTCAAAAGATCAAGAAATAAAGAAAGTTCAAGACAATGCGACTTTTATTTACCTTAAACACTTTGACTTGTAAAAGTTTGTTGGAATGTTAGAAAGAATGATCAGCAGATCTAATAGAGACACTTGGCCGTTTGGCTAGGAGTAAAGTGTAGTAGGAGTTCTTCATTTTTTCCTGTCCTCGCTCAGTGAAGGAGAAATACTCATAAACCGAGACAATTTTTATTTTTGTCTCAATCTAGAGTGTCTATTTTTGGGGGAGCTGGATTTTGCCTGCATTAAAACCCAACGTGGTGTGTAATTGTCTTAATGGGAAAACAAGTAAATAGGGATATGATGTTCATTTTGTTCAACAATATATATTACTATTATTTTGCCACTCAAAATATTAATTTAATGAAAAATGCTTAAAAAAATCATTTTATTCATGCACTGGTTAGTTTTATTATTAGTTATATATTTATGATAAAGAATAATATTTCTGTAAATAAGAGAATGAAAAAATGTTCGAAATTACAAGAGATCAAATGTCGATCATTTTAAAAAAAGAAAAAATGAAAGGGAAAATAATGAAGAAAAAAAATGCAAGGGGAAAAAAATGGAGAAGAAAAATGAAAGGAAAAAAACGGAAAAAAAAAAAAAATGGAAGAAAAAAACAATCGAAGAAAAAATATTAAAAAAATTCATATCATTCACAACCTTTCGTACTTAATGGGACTATATGCATAGGTTTTACAATTCTTTTGGAAAATGGCTATATTTGAGAGAATTAAAAAATTCTGGGAAGATGAACAGCTGAATATTTCGTTATTTTTAAATGTATGTCCATTTAAAAAAAAGAAGATGGAATTCTTCTACTACATTTTCAAAAAAGGCATCCAAAAACCTCTGAAAATCTACTTATTAGTTGAAAGGAGACAAAACAGTAAATACTTATTTGTAGTTTCTTGGGGAGAAAAAAATCCAATTAAAATCAAATGACAAAAATGAAATATAAAAAAAAACAATTTTTTTTTCAAAGAAATTAAGATTTGGTTGGTTCATGTAATTTATAGAAAATCAATTTGTTGGGTTATTTAATGCCAAATTAATACATCTTGGAAACAATTCATTGAACACAAGTTACGATTTACTATTTTACCTATCGTGGAGACGGGGGCATACCTTTCTCAATGGTATGAGTGCATAATTGATCCAATGGGATGTATTTCATAGTTCATGACAGTATCCATTAGGCTAATCAAGCACCCTAATGTAAGTTTTGAATCTGCAATTAAAAGATGATAGTCTAGAAATGAACAACATTTAAAAAGAAAGGCTCAGTGTGCAAAACCGATCATAATTGTCATGTAATCAGATTTGCATGATAGAAAATTTGGCACGTTTTACATTTAATTTTTGAAAGAATATGAATACTAAAATTAATGTTTCTTGGTGTCACTTGATCAAAATAGAGGAATTAATAGCATGAATGCTATAAACTAACATTTTGAGAAATTCGTAGAGAAATTTTTAAAACTTGAAGTTTAGAATTTTTTATTCATTCATTTATTTAATTTTTTTTTTTTAAATCAAACTAGCAATATGTTCCATCCAGTCACATATTTTTTGCTAGCCTGGAAGGATGGTAGCATGACCAACGAACATATACTATACTGACTGCCAAAAGAGGAGATAATGCCTTGGAGGATGGTTTCATAACAGTACAGATACAACATTACTCCATCCTTCCCAAGACAAAAAGAGGAGTTAATGCCTGGGAGGATAGTTATCATGATCACAGAACATATACTACACTCCCAAGACAGATACCAAATCTCCATGATTAATATATATATATATATATATATATATATATGCGGGTCAGGTTATATTGAAAAGAAATCAATAAAATGCTCGATCGCAGAAGAGTGAGAGCTAATATAAGTTATTTGAAAACTATGTTACATATTTCAGAAACGTACCACGGTTTCATCCAGATGGGCTGACTTTTTACATTTTTCTAGAAATTCTATGCCCAGTGGAATCGTCAGCATTCTGAATGAGGTCAAATCACGATGAGAAATGGCGTTATATAAATAATATATGGGTCTTAATTGTAATTGAGTTATATTAAATTGATTCAATTATTTATGATGGGTATTGTCTGTTTTACTGCTTCAAAAGTGTGTTGATATTTAGGGATAATTGAATGGCCTAATTTATTGATTAGGCTCTGGGTGAGATTCGTTAAAGTCTTTTATTTACTTATTTATTTATTTTTTTTTTAGTTTTTGTTTGTTTATTATTTGTAGTTTAGTTCTTTACCTTCTTTGTATTTTCACTTTTCATGACACCGGTAATCTCCTGCGATCTACAAACAACACCTTAAATAAAAAATAAAAATACCAAGCTACAAAGGAATAAATAAATAAAACACTTAGTAGAAAAAACAAAAACCTTCTTTAAACACAAAACTATAAATTATAAAGAAAATAAAACTCAATTAATTCCCAACCAATATATTTTTTTCAGAGAGACTTTCCAGGAATCAACAGTTTTTTTAATCGATATAACACCATTTCTCATCGTGATTTGACCTCATTCAAAACGTTGACGATTCCACTGGGCATAGAATTTTAAAAAAATGTAAAACGTCAGCCCATCTGGATGAAACCGTGATATGTTTCTGAAATATGTAACATAGTTTTCAAATAAATTTATATATATATAGATAGATAGATAGAGATGACAATCCAACAAAGTTTGGTAGTATCGTGAGATACTGTTGGGGTGCTCTGGGTTGGTGGCAATGATGCTTCGGCCCCGTAACTATGCCTAAACTCAGAGTCATCATCTGATGAAGGCTTTGTTGGAAGCAATGCTGCTGTACAAGCAACAGTTATTATATAAACAATTTATAAGAGAGAGAGAGAAAGAGAGAGATAGAAGTACAATAGTACATTAATAGAAGTAATGGTATAGTTGCGGCTTCAAACAGATACCAAATCACCATTAGTAACAGCAGATATAGATAAAACCTCCAAGAACAAAATTGTCTTTCGAAATTTATTTTTAATCAATAGCAATAATGGTCATTTTATTGTTTCACTTATGTTACAAAATGTTTTTAATAATTTAGACAAAATATTCGGGGCTTATTTGGGGCCTTTTTAGTATGTTTTTCTTTGGGATGGTGGTGCCTTTTAATTTATACATTTTTGCAGCATACAAGACAATTTAAAAATACTCACTTGAAAAAAGATTAAACATCGTTATAAACAGACTGCCTCAAGCTAGCCTCAAAGATATGTTATGACATGTGGCACAGTCTGAGTGGTTGACATGTCTGACAAAGTTATTGTTAAATTCAACATTTTAATATAAAAAAAATCTCCATCGTAAAGGGCTTAATCATCTGATTTTAATCATCAAAAAATTTAAGTAAAAAAAAAAGTTTTGTTTAAAGTTTGGGGTATAGCATAAACATTTTGCAAATAAAATAAATCGGGAGGAGGGGGTGGGGGCAAATGAAAACCTTGAAATTACATAAAATAAAAAAATAAGATTTATCCGAAAGACAAAAATAAAACTTTTAATGCCCCTGTTTCATTCTTTATGGAATTGTCAAATATTTTATTAATTTGACCTTTGTCTCTTTTTACTGCATTTTATATATATATATATATATATATATATATATATATATATATAAACCAAGACAAAAATACAAAGTCTCCAAACAATCTAAATGTCTCTGTTTTACGATGTCTTCATCATTGTCAAAAAAGTATAATTATTTGACCAAAGTCAATTGAATTCACTGAAGTACTTGCTGCCATCTTGGATCTCTCAATTCCACGAAAGAAAAAGAAAAAAGGAAGCCAACAACACCAGCAATCAGAGCAGACAAATGCAGAGCAGCCGCAGGTAAGAAATGGTAGCTGCAAGCCTTGATCACTGGTCGATTGACTGCTTGGGTATCAGAAGGATAACGGGGGAGCAGGGATAAGAGTGTGTTAATATAGGAGATTGAGAACAAGGAAAAATTGGTCTGTACAAAGTGAGTCAGAAAAAAAAATTGTCAGTAAAATTGAGAGGGGATTCAATTTTTAAGCCATAACACCAGTTTCAAATGAAGGTGCCACCAACTGCCCCACCCTCATTAGCATCACTTCCGGAAGGACTATGTGGGTTATCATCAGCAGGATCATGTCCACCTCCCCCTTCTCTACCACTTGGTCCATGACCTGGGAAAAAAAAAAAAAAAAAAAAAACACACACTTCTTTTGAAAAGGCTTAATTTACGAATAAGATCAATACAAAAATGATACAATAATAAATTTTTAAAATTCAAAATGTCTACCAGATTAAAATAAGTATCTGAATATATCCTCCACTCTATAATAAAGCTCAATCACTATCATCATCATCAACCGGTTTATTTGTTGAATCAGGCCACAATAAATCCTCTGATGAAAGTGGGGACTGATTGTCCAATCTCGATCTAAGTCTTCCCCTCCATTCCTGTCTTTGGTGAGGCTCGACGGAATCGATACCCAAGGCTCTCCTATCACGTTTGTATCATGTCCTCCCAAGACAACTTGGGTTTGCCAGAGATGGTCTTCTCTGCTGGCACGTTCAACTGTCGGGCTTCAGCAATCCAGCCATTGCTGCGCTCAACGTGCCACAACCAACGCAGTCTGCTCTTCTGCATGACGTCTGCGAGGCTTTTTAATTTGACCTGTGCGAGCAGAGACTCAAAAGGCATGCTCTGTTCATGCTTCACCATACACATCCATCTGACCATTGCCTCGTCATTACGGTGTATTTATTTGCATCTATATAAACATCCATCTCGTGACGCAAAAGTTAGCAAGTAAAAAAAACTGCCAAATAAAGTTAAGTAAATTCTTGTGAATAATCACAGGTACAACTTTGTTGACCGGCTTGATTCTGTTGTCGGCATTCTTGCAGGAGGGACCACGTAATGGTTGTCAACATCCCTAAGCGAAAGTGATTCTATAGAACCGACTGGATTCAAACTTTGCACACCTAGGTCGTCAGTCAGTGGCGTTATCCACTTGACCACCGTCACCTCTCAAATGAAACCATTTAAAGTGTTTAGGAGAAGGGAGAACGCAAATAGCAAATCAGACAACCCCCTCCTCCACAGTTTGAAATAAATTCAAAAATAAATTCTTAACTCGTTCCATATGAGGCGTTTTCTTTCTTTTCCTTTCTTTTTTAAACTTTCCAGTTTGAGACGTTTTCTTTTTTTTCCTTTCTTTTTTAAACTTTCCAGTTTGAGACGTTTTCTTTTTTTTCCTTTTTTTTTTAAACTTTCCAGTTTGAGACGTTTTCTTTTTTTTTCCTTTCTTTTTTAAACTTTCCAGTTTGAGACGTTTTCTTTTTTTTTCCTTTCTTTTTTAAACTTTCCAGTTTGAGACGTTTTCTTTTTTTTTCCTTTCTTTTTTAAACTTTCCAGTTTGAGACGTTTTCTTTTTTTCTTTTTTTTTTTTTGAACTTCATCGATTGAGATATTATTTTATATATGAATGTTAGTGCGATATTTTTCCCGTCATTTTTGACACATATATATATATATATATATATATATATATATATATATATATATCTCAACAAAAAACTATTAACCTCTAACTCTGAAAGTAATGTGTTATTTTTATATTTTCATCTATTTCTGTTTTTATAGCACATTTTATCACTCAAAAATACAAATGGACTATATTCACGAAGAACAAATGTAGCAAAATATTATGAAGTTAATTTTATACCCAGCTTTACAAATGTTTTCCACTAAAGGTTAACAGTTATGTGAAAAGCGCACCAATTAAGGCCGACAATTCAAGCTAGAGTCATATGTAGCACACGAATGAAAGTTGATATGGAATATGGTTTGTTACTTAACTGCACGTAGGCCTCAAGTGCTTTCACAAAACCACATTCTAGAACCAGGTGTTCATATGCATATATTTTTTTTGATTTATCCTATCGTCTTACATCAAATTTCGGAATAAATATCTAAAAAGCTTTAAATTTTCATGTTTCAAGAGAACTCCTAAGTAAACAAGAGTGAGTCAGCAGTTTACTTTAAATTAGAAATCCTACCCCCCCCCCCATCATAAGAATTCTTAGTTAAGATCTGGTGAGTGAGTCAAAAGGACACAGGTGAAAAGCCTCACATGGAAAACCAGAGTTCAATATTATAATTATACATAACAATTACAATCAGAAAATATAGTTACAACCGTGCTTTGATGTCAAGGCATGACGAGTTCAAAGCGTGTGGTTAGTAGTCCGAAAAATGTAGAAAATAGAAGGAAGGAATCGGTTAACGCTTCCATCACCAAATATTGATTGAAGATTTTCTAATTTGGTAGGGGGGGGGGATACTAATAACAAAAACTATCAATTTATAATCAGCAAATTTAATTTCGTTGATTCAAGGGAGGCAACTTTAGATTAAGCGTCTTACTTAATTCGCCGTTTCCCAGCCAAAATGACATACAATGAATCGGCTGCATTTTTCTGATTTTTTTTTCGATCTCACAAATGAGTAAGTAAACCCAAATAAATTGTTTTGGACTAATTTCCTAACTATATTTCCTTTAAAATAATTTAAGGTAAATTTGAAATCAAGGGTGAGGTCGGAAAAATGCAGACGATTCATTGTCCGCCAATTTTGGCTGGGAAACGACAAATAAACCACCGTCTTTAATTGAAGAACAATTGGACATTTTATATTCAGATTGCTTTGCTTTAGCAAAGATTTTTTTTTTTTAATTAATTAATTTAATCAATTATTTTAATTAGTTGCCTTTTTTTAACAGTGAGCTTAATATACATCGAAGGGGGAGGAGGGAGAAGACAGTACTTACTTTTGTCCCGGCAACAAGGAGAGGGAGAGCGAGGGGGAGAGGGGGTGAGCGGGAAGACAGTTGGGCGAGTGAGAGGGGGGAGGGCACAGCTTTTGCCCCGATCAATATAAATAAATATATATATATATATATACTTCCATTCTGTCACGTAAAAGTTTTTTAAAAAGTGAGTAAAATATGTGCATATTTCTAGCCACTGGAATAATAGTAACAGCAAATTATACAGGGTTCGGCTAGTATTATATTATTGTATTAAAGGGTCGTTGATCGGCAGAAGTTGGAAATTTTTGACCACATCTTGCATTGCCGCTTGGCCAATAGTGTCCCAACTTATGTTCTCCACCAACACATCAATCTAAAGTCTCTGCCATCTGTCCTGTTGCATCGACACCTTCAATTTGTTTGGGCATGCAGCTCGCCACCCAAAAAAAGAGCTAATTCGCGATGTAATTCTTTCTAACTCTGCCTGGGTGGCACAGGAGTATTGGTGGAGAGCTGAGGACCTGGACATAACCAGCTGAGCTCTCAGGTCCACAGGTGAAATCACAATTGGTTAGTCATCTCATGCAACCTTGCTCAAGATCACCATCCATGCATACACTGCTATGATTCAAGATGTAGTGAAGGTCATGGAATTAGCTGCCTCGACCTGACAAGGATGAATGCTGTTGCAACAGCAAAATTATATTAGAGGGGTTAAAACCAGTTGAAGTGTTGATTATCACTTATACGAGCCAACCTCTCCAAAATGTTAAAGAAAGATTGCCGGCAGGACAAGTTTAGGTGTTATGTATATGTATATACATACATACATATATATATATATATATATATATATATATATATATATATATAAACTATAAATATTTTTTAAATATTAAAGGTTTTTTTTTCACCTACAGACAATATCATTTCGGGATTTTTACCCTCATCAGTGTAAAAGTGGTGGTTGCATGGGATCGAACGTAGTTCGTAGATTCAGGCTAGAATAACGAGACAAACGCTCAGGACTACATGGCCGTCGGCAATCGACACAGACAGTAATTGAAATTGAGATACACTTACCCGGGGAGGCAGGGGGAACTATTACAACTTTATACATACATAAATATATATGTAGTTATTTATAGCCACCCCTATACAAAATTAATTACCGAATTAGTAAAATTATTCTGTTGTTAATTCAAATCTGATTATTTTATATACTGTGTAAGAGACTTCAATTTTGTTTATAGATGGTTTAGAAAAACATCAAGAATAGTTGTGAGACGAGTTTCATTGTTTTTCCTTCTTTTTTGTGCAATCTTGAAGATTTCTAAGTTATCTCCCTTGCAAAATAGCTTGAGAAATTGACAGTTTTGGGTGTAAAACACCCGTTTATGAGATATCTATACTTATCTGTATAAACCAATGCAATTCTATTGAAACCCTGTTTCACCATCTTAGAAACTTTTCAAATTATCTACCCCTGCTTCATAAAACTCATCTCTTGCAAAGAGTGATATGTCACTTTTTTACAAGGACTTAAGGAGTATAAAGGTAAGTATAGACATCTCATAAACAGAGGTTTTACCGTTAAAACCCTCAGTTTATATCTATATAAATGTATAAATTGTATTTATAAATTAATGCAATGAATAGAATTTTGAGCAAAATTCTTGGTGGCGGGAAAAAAAAAAAAGAAAAGAAAAGTCTTTTGTAATTCCAACTGTCCTTAAAATGGCTGCATTTAAAAATTCCTTGTCCCTAACCAGCATATCTTAGATAAAAAGATGCAAATGTATTTTCTGAAGATCAATCAGCTTCTTGGAGAATATCCCTCGGTAAATTTTCATTAAGCAAAGCCCAAGATTAAGATTAACAACTAATACCATGAGCCCTAATATCCTCTGAACTTAGTTGATCCAAAGTCTCATATAGATTTTTGATAGACAATTTATCTTGAAATTAGTTCAGATTTATATTGGTTATTCTCATAGATAATAAAACGTGTTACATTACGCTGTTCTTAACATTGGCTTTTAAACAACGACATAGACATAGGTCTTCAGAGTTATCTGTAAATTTGGTAGTTTCCTCAAAAAACGCAAAGTCTTAAAATGAAATCAAATACCGGCATCTTCATGCTTACGATTTGACTTCTTGATGGATACAGTATATAGTTTACTTACTCTAACAGCAGAGGCTAAAGCCACAAGGAAAAAAAGCTTTCTTGGCCTTTTGGCTAGGAGCAAAGTGTAGTCTCTGTTCTGATACTACACTTCATCTTTCCTGTCCTTAGTCAGTAAAATAGAAGTCTATCTAGACAGAGACGATTTTTATATTGTCCTCATCAAGAGAGACCCTTTTTGGGGAGCTGGATTTTTTTCCACATTAAAAACTGACCTTGTGTCTAACTCTGCCCTCGTGGGGAGGTAAGTAAATCAAAACAGATTTCCAAAATAACTTCAAGAATTCCACTGAATCTTTAGAACACAAGTTTGGGAAAAAATCTCAGTGAACGATTAGAATTAAAGATTCCTTTAACCAAATTCCATACAAATTTCTCTGAATCCATAGAACTTTTTTCTTTTTTTTTTTATCCGTTCACCCTAAACAAGGCAGGCTGCCACTGTAGATGTAAGGGGCTACTGAGAATTAGGGTATAAGTTTTGGGGATCATCCTAAGTAGTGAGCTGTGCAGCAAGATGTCTGTTTACATTAGTTTTAAATTTCTGCATGTCAGTAGTCGGGGAAACAGGGAGGGAGTTCCAGAAGCCGGCAGCACGAAGAAAGAAGCTATTGAAGTAGAAGGCTCTCCAGAATCTGGGGACCTCCACAGTGAATGGATGGGATTTGGCAGATTGTCGGGTTGGTCTAGTGTATTTACGTCGAGGGGGCACTAGAGCAGCAAGTTCATCGGAACACAATCAATTGAAGTACTTGTAAAACAAGCACAAGGATGCAACATTGTGGCGATGGGACAGGGGCTGATGCTTGGTGGATAGTAAGGGACCTATTAAGTTGACAACTCTTTTTTGGACCTTGTCTAAGAGGGAGAGACTAGTGGATGATGCACCAGCCCAGATGTGGCAACTATACTCCATGCATGGGCAGATGGTGGCTTTGTAGAGATATGGGATAATGTCAGGTGTGAGAAGTTTACTAGCACAGTAAAGGGAGCCCATCTTCTTTGCAGCAGCCTTGGCAATGTCTTCAATGTATTTGTTTCATCTCAACGTTTGTGAGCAATTGCTAACCTAACACTGTTCTATATCTTGCAACAGCTGAAGCGATACAACTTCTGACCTCCGACAAATGCACTAAAAAATCTGCAATGTCCTTTATAGGGGCAGAATATGTCGATACCTCATCCAATAAACCAGCTTCGATAGATGTGCTGTCTTGCTTCATTCTCTTAATAAAATATCTTTTGCTATTCTTGGTGTGACTGAGCTTTTTTTTGAAAGAGATTATTTTGGGGTTATGCAGGATATTTTCTCTGCTACGAGCTTTAAACTTGCTGGATTTTAACGAATTATTTGACTTTGCTTCTGCGATAACATCTTCAATTCATCTGAAAAGTCTATTAGCAGGTCTAGGAGAATTAGATACCATGATTGACATGAAGCATATGGGGCTAACAGACAAAGATATGTAACAAGATTACTCCGGAGCAATTGAAAAAAGAAGGATAGCAAATAAAAATTGTAGCCTGGATGTTAACAAGATGTAGGTTCGAGGTGTGGATAGATGTCGTGTTTGGACTGCGATTGTTGTGATAATTTCAAGTTTGAGACTAAAATTGAAATTGTAAGCATTTTATTGTTTTTATTTTGAGGTATGCCGATTTGAAGAAAGTATGAAAACCAATTGTTCGAAGTACGTCACTGATCGACAGAGAATCTGAAAAAACATCAGAGAAACACTTGAAGTCAAAGTGAGCGGATGTTGCACTTTTTACTCCCTCCAGCTAGGGGAGTCGACTGCATCTGTAAGGCAGGAGTGAATGTAAACATTCTACTGCAAATAAATTGTACACTATATAAAAAATACTTATCGTTTTCTATTCGTCATTTCTACAGCAACACCTTTCACATTTGATGACGAGTAAAAGAATGGGGTCAACGTTCTCATGACAGTTTGAATAATCCTGTGAATCAATATTGGAGGAGTGAAGGCATAGGCATACCTCTCTGTCCTAGTTATGTTAAGAGTATATGATACATACACAGCATCCATTAGATTAAGGAGAACAAAACTCGGTGCTTGTAGATAGAAATACATAGGTGAAATGTGGCAGTTTAAAATAAATTAAGAAAACTCTTTGATATATTTACGTATCAGGCAAAAGTAGGTATCTACACCAAAAATTAAGGAAAATAATCGAGTAGAATTTTAATTAAAAATATAAATTGTTTTTATCGTATATTTCCGATTCTCCATTGGCACGAATGCATTTTACTGACTTATCTCCCCTGTTCTCTCTTTGGCGCTCATGCTAATGCAGAATCGGAAATATAGAATAAAACTGATTTATATTTTTATTTAAAATTCTACTCCATAATTTTCCATAATTTTTTAGTTTTCCTGTTAATTTATATTGAACTGCCATATTTCACCTCTGCATTTCTATTTCCAAGCACCCAAAAACTCTTTCAACTTCTGATTCTCCAGAGTAACCCTAACCCGAAGAGGTCTATGTTTAGGTTTGTTCGAACCTCTGAAAAATCAAGTCCACTATCCTGGAGTCTAAGCTCTCTTCTATCAACTATGTTTCTACTTGGTCTTTTGATAAGCGGTCTGCCATAACATTCTTCCTTCTTGGAATGTGAACTAAAAAAAGAATTGTAATCCGCTGCCCATTAGAAAACTTCCCATGTAAACTGAAAAAAATGACGGCATTTGGTGTCCTCTCTTTGTTGATGTATGACACTACTGCGAAATGGTCATGTCCGAGAAGAACTCTCTTCCTACCCTCTAACTCGAGGTAGCAGACGTACAAGTTTTAGATGGGCAGCTTTTAGCTCTAGCCAATAGATTGTGTTCATCCGAAACTCTTGATGCATCTGTCTACGGAACTACATGCTTTACAACGAGACCATTCTGAAGACGGTACAATAAAACTCAAAATTCAGGACTGAACATCTGTCACATTGCCATTTGAGTATAAAAAGTGACATATCGCCCTTGCGAGAGAGAGTTCTAGGAAACAGGTGGAGATAATTTTATAAGTTTCTCAGGCGGTGAAACATGATTTCAGTATAATTGCATTATTCAGTATACATGCATAGATAAGTATAGAGATCAATATAAGCCAATGTTTTAATGACATCAGGTCAAAAGTCATAATCTATTATATAAATCATGAAAGTTTGTTTAAGACCTGGCCAGAAATAGCCAAGTTATACAGACACACATTCAGTGATTTAAGTATGTATTTGATGCTAATTCTGACATTGGCATCTTATCTGGCAGCTGTCGGGTACCAACCTTGCTTTGAATTATTTAGTTCTTTTCAGTAGACATTTATGGTTAGGGACCACTTAATTATATTTGTGTCGGTGCGGAGCTCTCATTCTTGAGCGATTTCCTTAAAATGTAAAATACAATATGGCCACCAAAATCAATTACAAAATCTTCAAACCTCAATAAGATTTAAATTAATTCTCTGAACAGAACAGTTTTCACCACTTTAATATGCCTTTACAAAGATTAAAATGAAGATATAATTATACTAAACTTTA
The DNA here is from genome assembly GCA_963556195.1 of Sepiola atlantica. Lineage (NCBI taxonomy): Eukaryota > Metazoa > Mollusca > Cephalopoda > Sepiida > Sepiolidae > Sepiola > Sepiola atlantica. Next base: position 216,164,971 of record OY744516.1, read on the forward strand.
TGTTTAGAATCCTTATTCCAATTTTCATCAAAATCCATTACATGATTTTGGTTGTAGAAAATGTCTCAAGGCTTAAGCTTAACGAGTCTTAAAAAATTGAAATTCAGAGAATCTTGTTTAATTGATGTCTAATGATAATGGATCAAATTTCATGTAAATCTGCAATATTTAAATAGGAGGTTGTGCCCCCTAAAAAAACTTTTGAAATACTCTAAAGAAACTGAAATTAAGGGATTATTTATTATTGATGTCAAATACCTATTTTTTAAATTTTACAAAGATCAGAGATATCTGAATTTTCACAAAGGGATTTTAGCCCACTTTGCATAAAACTAAATATAGCCTACATTACCCAACCTTATGCCTAGAATCTGTGTTCCAAAATACATAATGATCAGTTAATTAGTTTAGGAGTGAATCTTGTACACACAAATATAAAACATAAACATACTGAACTTTCTATAAATAGGCATAAAAATAAGAATTTTTTTGAATTACTTGTTTTGCCCTCTGAGTCATCTTGCTTGTAACAATTGGGTTTGTGACCACGGCAACTGTCGCATTCATCCGAATCATCTTCTGATGAGGATTCCCCAAACACTCGTGGTTTCTCATAGACACAACAACCTAAAAACAGACACAAATAAGAACTTCAAAAACAAACAAAAAAAAGGATTTAATTATATTTATCATAACAAAACAACTATTAAACGAGGGTTTCATCAGACAAGTGAAAATTGAAGAATTATAGTGTTAATGATGAAAAAAATGAAATAAATAAAACTGTTCAAAATGAACTGAAAAATACTTTTTTCCATAAAACTTGTCAGAGCGGAAAAATAACAACAGTCAAAAAAAAAAAACAAGAAAGAAACTAAGTCTAGCATCAAGCAAACATTTTCCGTACAAAGTTTTTAGCAAATAATCAAAATTATAACTATTTCATGCATAACCCCAATATCACACAAAAAAAAAAACATAAAATATTTTATAAAACTCAGAAAAAATTTTTTTTAAAAGTCCTCAACATACAACGGACTTCAAATGAGTAAACAAGTTTTACTCTTCAGAGATTATTTAACCAATTTATTTTCTTTAATTAAAAAAATAAAATCAAGTTTACTCTCCATTGAATTTTCTTTTAAATTTCAATTTCTTCTGTGAATCCAATGTTACTTAAATATAAAGTATTTATTTTCAAATGACACAAAAATGCATAAAAATGTGTAGCCTCGGAGTATTTGTATGAATCCAATAATAATAATTGCTTATTATAAACAAAATTTAACCATTAATCATTTAATAAAAACTACATTTGTCCATTTTGTGTTTCTTCACAATAATCCAACCATAAAAAAGCTTATTTATTAAATACAATTTGAGGCATTATTACTCCAATAGATATACAATTTTTGAAAACAAAGAACTTTATTTTGATCATAATTTATATTTACTTAATACATAATAATGTTATTTGCGTCTTTATCAAACTACAGCAGTACTAAAAACGATCACTAGATTGACATTTGGATTTGTGTTTGTTAAAATTTAGTTATATTTCCAAAATTCCTGAATTTATTAAAATACAAATAATCGTAAAAAAAACTTACTTTAACCTCATTTGTTTTATGGCCATTTTCAATAGTAGAAAAGTTTCAAAAATTATCTTCACAAATCACCCGAACATCAGAATGGTGACAATTATTTTTGTTTGTTTTGGCTGAAACCAGTAATGCCTCGTGTTAAGTAAAAAAAACTTTATCTTTTTTTCAATTTAAATTGAAAACTACCCGTTACCGAAATACAAAGATTTGAAGACTTTATAACAATTGGAGTAGTCATACTAAAAATTTAACTATTTAAAAAGATAAGGTGCTTTTTTTTTATGGCTGTGTGATTTTTTTTTTTTCTACTCATGAACCACTACTTATCAAGGCCAAAAACCACTTGAGAATAGGAGTTAATGAGATGGAATCGATTGTCAGTTTAATAAAGAATATTATGAGGATTGAAAGTGAATGGAATGAACAAAATTGTCATGAGGACGATTTATGACAAGTCAGGGAGATGACATGGTGTCTGAGATGGAAATATTTGCTGACGACACCACGCTCTACTCTCATCATGTGGGTAAAACAGATGCGCACATATCCGAGGCAATGATTGAATCCTTAGAAAGGGACCTCCAGTCTGTAGTGGAATGGTGTCATAAATGGATGGTAACATTTAATGCTGCTAAGACAAAGCTCCTTTCATTCAATAACTACAAGAAATCTCTTCAACCACCTATTGCCATGCCAAATAACACCCTACCTGAGAGTCCAACGTTCAAACTCCCTGGCCTAATATTCACAGGTAACATGAATTGGAACAAATAGATAGAAGACATTGTCAAGGCTGCTGCAAAGAAAGTGGGCTCCCTTTACTGAGATAGAAAACTTCTCACACTTGACAGTATCTGCCCATGCATGGAGTATTGTTGTCACATCTGGGCTGGTGCACCATCCACTAGACAAGGTCCAAAAAAGAGTCGCTAATCTAATAGGTCCCTCACTATCTACCAAGCTCCAGCCCCATCGCCACAACGTTGCATCCTTGTGCTTGTTTTACAAGTACTTCAATGGATTGTTCTCCGATGTACTTGTTGCTCTAGTGCCCCCATCGACGTAAATACACTAGACTAACCTGACAATCAGCTAAGTCCCATCCTTTCACTGTAGAGGTCCCCAGATTCTGGAGAGCCTTTTATTCCAATAGCTTCTTTCCTTGAGCTGCCGGCCTTTGGAACTCCCTCCCTGCTCCGTTTCTCCGACTGTACCGACATGCAGAAATTTAAAACTAATGTGAACAAGCATCTCGCTGCACAGCTCCCAATTTAGGATGACCTCCTAAACTTTCACCCTAATTCTCAGTATCCCCTTACGTCTACAGTGGTAACTTGCCTTGTTTGGGGTGAACTAAGTTTTTTAAAATTAAAATTTCAAAAAATAAATAAAATCATTAAAATGTCAGTCCTGATCATAATTGGGTCAGTCAAAATATAACCGACAGTTTTTGTCTTCTAACTGGTGGAACAAATATCTTCATTCTGGCAACGTTTCAGCCAAATTTACTCTATTTTCTGGCATCGGGAATGCTTTAGCTTAAAAAAAAACTGACAAACAATTTTAACTTTCAAGATTTCGAAAAAGGTAAACTTTATTTTTTTCATGAAGAATGTAAATTTTCAGGGCTCATTTTGAAAAAATAAAAAATAAAAGTAATAAAGATTAATTCGATTGTAGAAGATTTAAACCAACAACATTTTCAAATAAAAAATGCTCTTGTCTAATTTTGAGGTTAATTGTTTATGCCTTTGTTTTCGTCTGTAGAATGGAATTGATCAATGAAAGGAAAGGTTATGGAGACATAGTTCAATTGTTCAAACTAAATCATGGAAAATAAAAAACGTGAAATAAAAATATGAATATCGGATTAAATATCATTACTTTTTTTTTCTAATTACAAATAAATCTATTGAATAAACTGTGTCATTACTTACATTTAGACTTCTTTTTCCCCATGGTTTCATTGTCAACGGTATCATTTGTCCATTTCACTTTTTTGCGAGACTTTGGTTTCTTCAAACGAAGATGCAATATTGGACTACACTAGAAAAATAGAATGAAAAAAATATTAATCATGAATTTTGAAATTTTACAGAAACAAACGAAAGCCTATTTCACATGTAATCAGCATTTAATACATATAAGTCGATAAAGTCTGTCCTCTGATGCTAATAATTAACACTGTAAAAAGGATTGTCAAAGGAGGCAGACAACACGCAAAATCATGTAATAAAGTCAAAACAGAATATGTAATATAAAAATATATGTTATTGACAAAATACAAAATATATTCGTAGAAAGAGAAAAAATAGAATGTTAGATATTATCTCAGACATATTTCGCATTTATAGGAAACACCGAGAATGTTAGTTCTTTTGGGAATCTCAAGACATTGAAGTTGTACAGGAAGAATGTATAAAAACTGATGTAGAAATAATTGATTGATAAAGAATTGCAGATCATGTTGGATAAGATCAAGTCATGTATGAAGCAAAAGTATTAAATTAGATAGCAGTAATTAGTAAAAAAAAAAAAAAAAAAAAAAATGCTTAATCACAATAAATTGAATTTCCACTATGCAATATAAATGATAAAATTAGAAATGGAAGCAAGATTAAAACAATATCATTAACATAGGATCAAACTTTTCAGATGTTAAATTTGGTCATCAAAAAAACGATACTAGGTCAAACATACATTTGGTCATTTTTAAAGCAATACTGAGTCAAACATACATTCGGTCATCAAAAAACAATACTGGGTCAAACATACATTTGGTCATTTTAAAACAATACTGAGTCAAACATACATTCGGTCATCAAAAAACAATACTGGGTCCAACATACATTTGGTCATTAAAAAAACAATACTGGGGCAAATATACATTTGGTTATTAAAAAAAAGAATACTGGGTCAAGTATACATTTGGTCATTAAAAAAAAACAATACTGGGTAACACATTTGATCATCAAAAAACAGCACTAGATCAAACATTTGTTTACAAAAACAATACTAGATCAAGTATTTGGTCATACTGGATCAAATATTTAAGATTTGATGATGTTGGGTGACTAGATCCCAGAAATTCAACTCACGGAAACTCGGTACCAAAAAGTCTGAGTTATTAAAAATACAATTTTAAAACCGTCTGGAAAGGTTGAATTCGATGTCCTAGAATGCAGGTGTCATTCAGCAGTCAAGTTCTGTGTTAAAACAAAATCCTCCGGTTTAATCAGTCTTTCTCCCTTTTCACCCACTTATCTTAAAAGTGTACATTTATTGGATTTCTGATTAAGTAACGCCTCTCAAAAAAAAATCAGTTTTGAACATGGCTTTCAAAGAGAAAAAATAAAAATCTCCCACCTGTGGACCTTGTCCATACAGGTAAACACTTCTTCATTTCACTTAATCATTTTCCATTTTTTTAGGACTTCATTTCTTTCATTTGACCAAATCTAAATGTATTAATGTCTAATAATACTGTTTTAATAAAATCATATTATCTCTACATTTATAAAGTTGTGCCATTGCTTGCACTAACAGTGAGACTTAAATGCTCTTTTCAAATTAACACAAAAGAAATAAACATATCTCTGATAGATCACAGATATTTAAGTAATACAAGTCGTAGCGTTTACTAATTTGCAAAAAGGATATTTCATTAATTAACCATTTTTGTTTTAAAATTGAATGATTATTTTTATTTTAATATGACACATACTTCTGTTTATGAATACCGTTTTATCTTGTGGAGAAATGCTTAGAATTTAAGCTCAAAAGTTACTTTCCGCCACTTTGCCTCTGGTGGAGTGACTTGATTCCCAACAAGTAGCTTCTACATTCTAAGTTATAACCCCCCCCCCACACACACACAATTTTAATCTTTTGTTATTTATTTAAAAAAATGATTTATTAATCTCTCAAAGTTTGAAAGGATTTGGAAGCTCTTAAACTCTCAAATAGAAAGTCATTTAAACTGACTTTAAAATTCTTAGCAAATCATCATGTATTAAAATATTGAAAGTTTTGAAAACTATTTAGCACTACTCCCCTAACCAACTTTTCAGCAGCATTTTTTTTCTTACATAATATTTAGCTCTTCTCCCATCCACAAACTTCAGTAGCAAGTTCTTTTTTTTATTTTATTTAAGCAATCTCCACCCAATAACTTTTTAAAAATCCAATTTTAAAAACAAATTTAACCCTCTTAGAACGGCTGTCATAAAATTGCGACAAGTCTACCACCTCTAATAGCAGACGATACTACATGCAAAACTGGTTTTATTTGCAATATAAGACACATCAGCACAAATATACACTACAAATAGCAATTGACTAATATGTGCATGAGAAAATGACAATTTTCCATGAGCGGATGGTCAACCTCATTAAAAATTCAAGATGGCCGCCATCACAATATGCAAATTAGTTAAATTTTACAATTTATTTTGATAGTCCCACTTATCTGCTACAAATGTCATATACATTGTTTGGGCATACAATGAAAGGTTAAACTTAGAGTCGTTTTAAAAGTAGGTGTAAAAAAAAAAAAAAAAAATTCAGCGCTCAGTAGAGAGTTAATGATATCTATATAAAGTTATGCCATTTTTGCACTAATTATGAGATTAAAACACTCTTTTCAATTATTTTTTTTTGGGGGGGGGGGGTCAATCTAAAAACTTCTAGTGTATATAATATAATCATTCACAGACAGCTGTTTCGTCTTTTCAAGACTCATCAATGTGGGTAGACACAATGAGTATACCAACCCCGAGATCCGAACCCCGAACATCAGTCACTACTGATCGCGACAGTCTGACGCTCTACCCTAACAAACCCACTGCTTTTTGTAGAAGAAATACATATCGCTTTTAAATTAATTTTTATTAATTCATATTTGCCTTTTATATTTCTTATTCATTAGAATTTTAAATTCTATTTCTTGTCTCAATCACTTTGTTTCTGTATTCCTCCATTAAATTTTAAATTTTCATTTTAAAATCGTAACACAATTAGGGCCCGTCAATGAGGTCATAACAAGTACCGTGTATTCGGCAATACTACATGTATTTATAACAATAAATTAGTTAACTCAAAAGGAAAAACTAGGGGGAGGGGGCAATGAGTACAACAAAAATGAAAGTAAAAAGACTCCCGGGCAACACCGGGTAGATACAGCTAGTTCAATATAAATAGTTTTAGTTTTACTTCAATCAGAGTTTTAATAAAACCATAAAAGATCCCACACTTCTCTTCAAATACAATGAACAAAATTGCTATAAAAAAAGTTTTCTTTATAAAAGGTTTTTGCTAACAATAACTTTAGAATGTAACCAACCAAATATGAAAAGTGTCTTTTTTTTTTTTTTAATTGGATGAATATTTTTTTGTTTTCATAAAAAAGCATACATTCCAAAAGTAATTGCATATGAAAACTGCTTTCAAATGTTTCAGATTTTTTTAACAATATAAATCGGATACCCTTTCAATTGTAAAAAGAATTATTTATTGCTTAAATGTAACAATGCTGTTTCAGAATTTTTGAGGATTTGGATTATTCGAACTCCTGTTTTCAGCTAAAATGTTATTTGCATATTTTCGGCTGATGTAATCCCCAAACTTCTTAAGGTGTGTCTTGTCAAAATTCTGTGTAGATTCTAATGATGGGATGATTTCAATATTTTTCCCGATTCTGATACAATCACTGATTCCGATTATTTTAAAATCTCTAACTGAGATATATATATATATATATATATATAGCTTTAGAGTTGGGTTTTTTTTTTTTAATTTTAGGATTACCTTAAACCCCATGTAATACGTACATATTTATTTGCAAATGCAAAAATACATTTGTGTGTGGGGAGTGGTCTATAGATTGTCTGTTTACATTAATACTAAATTTCTGTCAGGAAAACAGGGAGCAGGAAGGGAGTGCCAGAGTCCAGCAGCACAAGGAAAGAAGCTTTTGGAGTAGAAAGCTCTTCAGCATCTGGGGACCTCCACAGTGAATGGATGGGATTTGGCAGATTGTCGGGTTGGTCTAGTGAATTTACGTTGTGAGGGTACTAGAGCAGCAAGCTCATCAGAGCACAGTCCATTGAAGTACTTGTAAAACAAGCACGAGGAAGCAACATTGTGACGATATGATAGGGGCTGGAGCTTGGTGGATAGTGAAGGACCTATCAAGTTGGCGACTCTTTTTTGGACCTTGTCTAAAAGGAAGAGACTAGTGGATGATGCCCCAGCCCAGATGTGGCAACAATACTCCATGCATGGACGGATGGTGGCTCTGTAGAGATATAGGATAATGTCAGGTGTGAGAAGTTTACTGGCACGGTAGAGGGAGCCCACCTTCTTTGCAGAAGCCCTGGCAATGTCTTCAATGTATTTATTCCAATTCATGTTATCTGTGAAAGTTAGGCCGAGGAGTTTGAACTCTAAGGTAGGGTGTTATTTGCCATGAGAATTGGTGGTTGAAGAGGTTTCTTGTAATTATTGAAGGAAAGTAGCTTTGTCTTTGCGGCATTAAAAGTTACCATCCATTTTTTACCACATTCCACTACAGAGTGCAAATATTCCTATCAGTCTCAATGACATCAGGGAGGTCATTTATGAAAATCAAGAACAGTAGAGTTCCAAGGATGGATCCCTGTATTTATGTCATGTTGTTGAGATGAACGTCCATCGAGGACAACCTGGATCTTTCTTTTTATTAGGAAGGATTTAATTATATTAAATATTTATCCAGTAATACTATATGAGTACAGTTTTATGAGAAGCCCTTCATGCCAGACCTTGTCAAAGGCCTTGGATATATCGAGCGCTACCGCCCTAGCTTCACCTGCCTTGTCCAATGTATGGTATATGCGTTCAGAGATGCCTGTTAGAATATCTGCAGTAGATCGTGTTTGTCTGAATCCGTATTGATGACCAGAAAGAAGTTTAGCATTAACTAGATGCCGGACTATCGCTAGATTGATTAATGATTCAAAGATTTTAGCAAAGATCGGGAGCAGACTGATTGGGCAGTAGTATAGAGGATCAGTTCTATCTCCAGAATTCTTGAATACTGGTACAACAGAGGCAATTTTCCAACTATCAGGGAAACAAGATTCAGCAAGGCATTTGTTGTATAGTTTGGAGAGGACAGAGGCCAGCTCAGCAGAGCATTTCTTTATTATTATTACTGGTATAAGATCAGGCCCACACGCTTTGGAGGTGTCAAGATTTTTTATGATGACTTTGACCTGAAATGGGGTGATGACCAGGTTCTCAAGTGTGGCTCAAGTGTGGCTTCAGTCCGTAATGGGAATCCAGGGAGGGGCTTGTTTTCTGAGTCCAAAGTGGAGTTTAAGGCGAAATGCTGGGCAAGTGGTTCAGCCTTATCAGTTGCCGTGCAAACAACATCGTTGTGATTTGATAGCGGGGGAATTGTCGATTGTCCATCACACTATTGTAGACTTGGTCATCTGATTCTAACCTATGTTCTCTAGTCAAGGGGAGGATGTTCCGAACATAAACTCCTAGCCCATGCATATGTTTGTCAGAGTCCTTACGGTAGAGTGGAAGGTAATCAGTCATGTCAAAGTGGTGAAAGGAGATTGAGGATTGAAGGTTCGTTTCACTTAGTGCTAGGATATCTGGGGAGTTTGCCAAGAGAAAATTTTCTACGTCGTTAATGTTAATTCTAAGTCCCCGGATATTTGTGCATGCAAGCCGCAAGTGCATGCGAGCCACAAGTGCATGCGAGCCACAAGTGCATGCGAGCCACAAGTGCATGCGAGCCTCAAGTGCATGCGAGCCGCAAGTGCATGCGAGCCACAAGTGCATGCGAGCCACAAGTGCATGCGAGCCACAAGTGCATGCGAGCCACAAGTGCATGCGAGCCTCAAGTGCATGCGAGCCTCAAGTGCATGCAAGCCTCAAGTGCATGCGAGCCACAAGTGCATGCGAGCCACAAGTGCATGCGAGCCTCAAGTGCATGCGAGCCACAAGTGCATGCGAGCCACAAGTGCATGCGAGCCTCAAGTGCATGCAAGCCTCAAGTGCATGCAAGCCTCAAGTGCATGCGAGCCTCAAGTGCATGCGAGCCTCAAGTGCATGCAAGCCTCAAGTGCATGCGAGCCTCAAGTGCATGCGAGCCGCAAGTGCATGTGCAGCAGAATCAAAAACAGGAATGAAGTGGCTTCAATTATGGCATACCATCAGATCACCACAACACCTGTCACACCCGTGATATTGTCTTCAAAATTCTAGCAGGCTTAAAGTCATATTTGCGCCTCGCACCAGTAGGTTTTATACTAGTATCACATTGATACGCAAAAAGTGGTCATATTCGAAAACGAGTAGACAGCGACAGAAATCAATGTTAAAATAACATTCAAATAAGTTTTGGTAGGGTTCAATTTTTCACAGAATCCAAAGACACCATTAAAAGACACCAGATCAGTAAAATGAATAAAATCATGGTCACTGGAATGTAGCCTAATGTGGCTACATTCCAGTGACCATGATTATATTCATTTTACTGATCATCTTTTCAAAACATAGAATTTGGTACATTTTTATGGACCGTTTCATCTACAGAAGAACATCCGACATTAGTATGAAACCAAAAGTTCTCCTTCAAAAGCAGCAAACAAAAATCACAAAAAAAGCAAAAAACAACTCACATTGATTACATTTTCTCGAGGAAAGACATAGAAATCGCTACCCAGAAAGGACAGCCATCAAGCTTTTATCTTGAAAAGGTTGGTCGATAAAATGGAAAGTATATACAAAAACATATATTCCCCCCCCCCCACACACACAAACACATATATATATATATAAAGCTTACCATAGGAGGAAAACCAGAATTTAAAAACTAAAACTAGTTTTATTTAATTTGGATTTTTACTATTATGAGGCTCGAATACCAGTTCCATCAAAAATGACAGAAATGTTACATTTTATGAACAAATTACTCATAATCAAGGATTGAAAAATAGGAAACACTTTATGCCACAATAAAATATACTTTCATATATAAACAATGAACTACTACAAAATCAGCATCATCATGATGGTCGTTTATTGCTACTTTAAATCAAGAGACTATAAAAAATGCTTGCTTTTTATATATTTTCAGTCAGCTGATCCAATTACCTGAATTACCACCCTTAATGTTACACATTATTCATAGATATATATTTAAATGGAGACAAACCATGGATTATTATAGTTGATTATAAATGTCAACCTTACACGGAATGACTGGAGAAAATCCAGTTTTATTTTTACTTTTTTTTTCAAAGTGAATTAAAACATGTTCACTTGTGAGATGTGTGTCATGGCAGTTCCATTAACTTATGAAATAATTCAACAAATTGATACGATTCTAAAAACACAATGGACAATTTTCTTTGTTGTTAAGTACTACACTACATTAGCAACAACATGCAATACTATGTTTATATTACATTGTAGATTCAAAGCAATTTTTTTCCTGTATATTTGCTCAGTACAGCGCATTCACCTAGGGATAAGTCTTTTTTGGCACTCATATTAAGGCCATTTTGGAAAATGGGCGCTATGAGTCAGTTGAGCAATGACTATATATCCAAATTTGTTCATATTTTGATCTACCTCTATGCTAAAATGGATGGTTTTATAAGAAACAAAATTTGAATATCCTAGGTTAACAATCCCACTATTGTTCGTTTTCTAAGATGAAATTTCACCTAATAAGTATCTTTGCAAACATGTTCATAATGGATCGGATATGGTAGTTGTTGGTTTGAAAAAAAAAATGAAAATAAAATTAAAAAATTGAAGGACATGAAATAATTTTGATTAATTTAAATTTTTTCCATACACGATTTATAAAAATGAACCTGGAAACTGTGATACAACCAGACTGACATCATAGTTTAAAAAAAAAAAAAAAAAAAAAAAAAAAAACAGAAAACTTTTTTCAAGTCTTTAGATCTTCAAAGAAAAGCAAAAACATTATTAAACAAGTAGTCCAACATAAGAAAAAAAAACGTTTTGTAATAATTTAAGGTTTTGTAATTAGGTAAGGATAAAGGACACCTTATGCCTCCTTTAAGTCTCGAAAGATAATGAATAAACCCTTGTTAAGCGTGGCTGCATGGAAGAGGTCTATTGTGAAGCAAAGGTAGCACAATACCAAACCACACCTCTCCTGAACCGGCATTGCTGTAGTCTAGTGGCAAGGAGAAGTTCAAGATAACGAGAAACGATGCTCGTATAAGCAAAAGAATCCTTCCACATACAGCACTTGGTATTCACAAATTATAACCCATTTAGTACCGACTAGGCTCAACATCGTTTAACTTTGGTAATTTAACAGGAACCATTGTGTCAACGTGTTTATGCCATAATAATTTGTGTCAACGTGTTTATGCCATAATAATTTGTGTCAACGTGTTTATGCCATAATAATTTGTGTCAACGTGTTTATGCCATAATAATTTGTGTACATGTGTTTATGCCATAATAATTTGTGTCAACGTGTTTATGCCATAATAATTTGTGTCAACGTGTTTATGCCATAATAATTTGTGTCAACGTGTTTATGCCATAATAATTTGTGTCAACGTGTTTATGCCATAATAATTTGTGTCAACGTGTTTATGCCATAATAATTTGTGTCAACGTGTTTATGCCATAATAATTTGTGTCAACGTGTTTATGCCATAATAATTTGTGTCAACGTGTTTATGCCATAATAATTTGTGTCAACGTGTTTATGCCATAATAATTTGTGTCAACGTGTTTATGCCATAATAATTTGTGTCAACGTGTTTATGCCATAATAATTACTCCACAGTAGAGAACTTTGCGTGAATAAGATACGAATACAGTGAAGAATCCAGGAGTTGACTTATTTACCTTCTCCCCACGAGATCAGAGTTAGACACAAGGTCGGTTTTTCATGTATGGAAAATCCAGTTCCGCAAAAAGAGTCACTCTAGATTGGGATAAAAATAAAATTGCCCTAGTTTAGAAGGATTTCTCCTTTACTTACCGAGGACAGAACAGATACTACACTTTGCTCTGAGCCAAAAGAACACGAGTTTATTTACCTCCTCAAGGGGTTATACACAGGATCAGGTGGGGATTGAAAAGGCAGCACACTAGAGGAAGTGCACTCTTGCCTATAAAAATGCCTGAACAGCCCCTGTCGGCATTCCTCCATAGGGGTGCCTCAGATGATTAGCAATAAACTAACCCTTTCTCAAAGGGTGAGAAGGTAAAGTCTGAGAGGGTGGACCTCCTAGAACTGCACAGAACCATACCTCAGCCCGGCAGAAGCAAAGTCATCAACCCAAAAGAAATGGTCCATACCCCGTCGGACTGATTGTCAAGGACGTATCGTCGATGAGCATTTTTATTTAGTCAAAGTTATTGTCAATGAATACCTGAAAGACATTTTCTATAGATTTCAAACAATCACTGTACATACAATGTTATCCTTACATATACAGTGACTATGTTCATAGTGGTGTTGAAAAAAATGTCGATTTAAATTGGTTGCGTTAAAGAAATTGATATCTGTCCTAAAAATAAATCTGCAAATGCCTTAAAGGGTTCTAAGGAAATTTCAGGAAACTCCAAACTTACAAGTCAATAATTTTAAACAAGCGTTGCGAATTATAGGACCCCCATCATCTTTAAATAATAGAAACAGCATAAATTTAATTAAAATGAAAATTTAAGAAATAAAAAAAACAAGAAATTAAACAGACAAGAAATTAAACAGACAAGAAATTAAAAAAACAAACATAAAATTAAACAAACAAGAAATTAAATAAACAAGAAATTAAACAAACAAGAAATTAAACAAACAAGAAATTAAAAACACTTTAACCGTATGTGGTAATTTTAGTTGTGGTAATTGTTTGTTTTGTACATTTTTTTATTTTAAATAATCATAAAATTTAAAAACATATTTAATAAATTAAAATTGAAGACAGGAATTTACAGAATCAATGCACGAATTTGAATTTGAAATGAATGTTTTTTTTAGAATTTTGTTGCCCATTTTGGTATTTAATTTACTTTGTACAATTCAATGGGAAGTATTTGTTTTCTATAATACAGGTCTCCATTTCATGTGTAAGAATAAAGGAGATAACTCATGAACAGGAAGAAGGAATTGTCTCCCTTTGTCGGCATAGATAAAAAGCCTTGAACATGCAAAGATTGTCATCGGCGATGGCGAACAAGTATACGCTACACAGTATTTTTACAAATTAATTAACTCGGTATCACATAGTACTTTACTCCAAATCCACAACATTACATTAAATTCCACAACCCACAAGTTTAAACCTAAAGCAAATGAAATCCCACAACCCACCTACTGCAAAACTTTGCAGCGATCATTCAAAACCATAAGACTATTTGCTAGATCATCAACTGTTTTCAATGATAGACGGAAACTGCGCACTATGTCTGTCCCTCCAGCTCATATCCATTTCAGAGAAGGTTCAATTCCCAAGCGTAGACATTAGCATATCCCAGTACCATACCATTTCAAAAAGCAAGTGTGATATGCCCCATGGAATGATTTGAAAAGAGATATCATCACGGTAAACCTGAAATAACGATTCTAGATATCAAGTTTAGTAAAACATATACATCTTGATTTCAATCTTTGTAATGTTACATAAAAGTGGTGCAAAACTTCTGTTCGGTAAATTAGTTTGATTATTAACAGAATACCCGTCCTGGGACGAGTATTTTGCTAATTGTAATGCGTTGTAACTTTTTTTAAAATAAAATAATGTCAGATGTTTACAAATTTACTCAACTGAAGTTTTTAAGGTTGTTATATGCCACAAAATTGTTACTTTATTTCCAACGGGTATGACCAAACTTTATCATATAGGTATGTTTATCACATAGGTATGACCAAACTATCACATAGGTATGACCAAACTTTATCACATAGGTATGACCAAACTTTGCGCTTTTTTTTTCTTTTTACTTATAAAAAATTTTAAAACTCTTAACATAAAATAATTCAATTTCGCTGTAAAAGGGTTGAAAAATCCACTGAACATTGTTTTTTGTAAATACATTTATTTTAATGCTAAAAAAATGAAAATGTGTCACATCTTTATTACGTTAACTAGAACTGGAGTTTTCACCAAAATACCAAATAATTTACTCGATTTTATTAATTTTTATTTTACAGTAACATTTTTTTTAAATGTGAACTGTATATACAAAAGAAAATTATCTAGAAAAAAAACTTTTCATTTTTTTCACCTGCCACTCCAAATTTTACATGGGTAAAAATTCCTAATTAAAAATGTGGAAATCTTTGTGTTTTTGTTTTTTTTTCAATTTACTCAGAGATAATGTAATGGAGAAATACATTCAATTTTTATTTGAGATGTACAAATCATCATTAGATCTCCAGGGTTTATTCCGTGAAAAGAAAATGGGAAAGACTACGAGAAAATTACATTTTTATTAATTTTTTTTTTTTTCAATTATTCGAAATTAGTGAAAATATATCCATTAAAATCTTTTTTTTTAATTAGTGAATATTTTAGCATTCTAGATTGTTTTCCTGAGAAGAAAAGCTTTTTTTTTTAACTAACAATTAATGAAAATAAGTTTGTTTTTTTTAATTGTCGTAAAATAAGTAGGAATTTCTTTTTAATATTGTTAATTAAAATGATAATAAAAAAATAGATCATAAAAACTTCATTATACGGAAAACTTTAATAGAGATTTTCCAGCAAAATATGTAGAAGTACTACTAGTGCAATTGTTTTTAAACTTTTGTTAGTGGTCAAAGTTGAAAAAAATAAATGATTTTGAAATAAACAGTTTATTTTTATCAATTAAAATTTGAATGCATTTGTAAGATAACCAAGAGGACAAAGGTTAAACTGAAACAAAAGAAAATTAGGTTCTTATTTAGATTTTTTGCATATGTAGTAATAGTTTCCGGTTCTAATTTTGATTTTTTTTGCATATGTAATAATAATTTCTGATTCTTATTTAGATTTTTTTTTGCATATGTAGTAATAATTTCCGGTTCTTATTTAGATTTTTTTTTGCATATGTAGTAATAATTTCCGGTTCTGATTTAGATTAAATGGTGAAAGTGAAATATGGCAGTTCAAAATAAAATAACATGAAAACTATTTGATATATTAACGTATCAGGCAAAAGTATTTGTGTACACCGAAAATGACAGAAAATTATCGAGTAGAATTTTAGTAATAAAATTCATTTTTTACTCATATTTCTGAGTATACATTGAAGCAACACCATTATGCGTCCTGAACAGGAAGTCCGTAATTAGACATAGACGAAGAGCATAAACAAAGCCATTGTCCTTGCCCCGTGAACAGAGCAGATTCGGTCGCTTTTTTTAGTGCTTGGTTGCTGTTCGCCCCTCCACTGAGCAGCCAATGAGATTATGTAATTTAAAAATGATGTAAAGGAATTAAACAAAACGATTATCATGTCGCCCTTTAGCAAAAAGATTGTTGACATGTTCTATTGGTATCCATTATTTCTTCTAAAGAGAGTAAGATGGCTTCAATCATCACAACCAGATAAGATACAGCAAACGATTTTGTTGATGCTGTTAAAACACCACGGCGATGATTGCTATTGTTACCAATTCGGAAAGACATCATTTTACATTGAGCCAGCTACTACCTGTCAACGAGAAATGAACAACTGTTTCTGTCGATAGAGAAGAATACAGCATGTCGGAGAAGATTATCTCTCTTCGTCTGATATGAAGACGCCATGCATCAGACTTTGTGGACTCCAAATAATAAACTAATTTTAGTTTTCATTAAAATTTTACTTGATATTTTTACGTGATTTTTGGTGTACACAAATACTTTCGCCTGATACGTAAGTATATCAAATAGTTTTCCTCTTATTTTATTTTGAACTGCCACGTTTCACTTGTGAGTTAATCAAAATAAGAACCGGAAACTATTACTACTATGCAAAAAAAATTTTTTAAATTTAAAATTTCATCATAAACTAATAAAAAATATAATTTCACAATTCTCTTGAAGGATAAATAGTTTAAGAATTATTTCAAAAGATAATTTGTAAATCAAAATAATTAAGTCAAATATTAAAAAATTTTCCAATTTTCACTGGTCTATAAAGATATTTAATTTTTGTTTTTGATTTACAGGGCTAACTCTGCTGATCAGCAAAGTAATTCTTTTTTTTTTGTTAAATTTAATTATTGTATGCATCAAAATTTGAATAAACTATTTATGCAAAGGAAAAAAAAAAGTTCATATTTGTGTGTGCCATTAATATAATTTGCCTCTCGATGACCAAAATATTTATTTTTTTCTTTCCTAAACCTGTAAATAAATATGGTAAACAGTTCATCTCGATTTGTCAAATAAAAAGTAACATTTAATCTGTCTCCCATGGAAATACATTTTTTTAAAATTATATTCAAAGTCAATTTTTTTAATTTTTTTTTTATTATATTTCAATTGGTTAACGATTTTATTAACTATTTATCAACATGTAACCTTCATTAAAAGCATATTTAAACTAAAGAAGTAAAATAATTTTATTAAGTAAAAAAAAAAATCACTTTACAGAAAATGACTGAATACACTGTTTAACTTTTTGTTATTCGGAAGAGTAACACACCTCTGATTTATATGTTTAGCTTTTGTAAGTAAGGCACCAAAGATTATAATAATAATCTTTAAGTTCCGTTGTGTTAAATACAGGGTGTTAGGGATAAATTTGAAACTTTTGGGAAAGAAAATTAAAAAAGTCATATCTTGGCCAAAAAGAAATGTATTCTCAAAATTCAAAGTGTATCTCTTAAATGATCTTTTGCTGAATACAAGTCACTAGAAGAAGCCACGCTGAGATTCCACAATAGCCTCCAGGCAGGACTTGAACCTGTGTAGTAAGCGGCCTTCATGGTGTCCTTCAAGAGAGGCCTGAACACCAGTTTGATCGTGGCAATCAGCTTGTCGTTGGTATGGTCTTTCTCAGCTGAACCGTACACATAATAGTACATGGGGTTGCAAAAGTAAAGTCATGGAAGTTCTCAGGCAGCCACTTCTAGGTTTTCTGAGTTGTGACATAAAGCTGAGTCCTGCTGCCACACATAGGGCCTTCCCACAGCCACCCTCTCCACCAAGCACTTGACAATATCTCAATATAACCATCTGAATTGAATCCGAGTCCCTTTTGAAGATGTGGGACAGCATGACATGGAAACACAACGAAGAACCATCACAGTTTAAGAGAACTTGGTCATCATGAGGCGTGGGACTTCATGCAGACTGCTGGCGAGTCACTTGCTGTTCTGCGCATTGTACAACTGATCCTGGCAGAAGAGCTTCTCGTCTAAGAAGCAAAGCATCCTCGGCTTCACTTGACCTTGTTGAGGCGTTTCTTGATTTTCGTAAAGTGGTTCTCTTAGGTCTTGGCAGTGAGTAGTTGATCTTTGCAACTCTTGTATGAGGAATAGCGAAGATCCTCGTTCAGTGTTTTCTTCATGGTCATCACTCCAATTCCCATCTTTCTCACCAAGATCTGCATTGCCTTATCTGGATCTTTCCTCGCCTTTTTTTAAAGTTTCTCAAAGTTGCTTTGTGCAGACAGTCAGAAATCTGCTAGCCACTGCTTCCACATCTCCATTCTTCCAGATCACATCATGGTTTTCCAGGAACCCTGAACTGCAGCTAAGATTCCGAAATTTTTAAATCTGGCATGAATCATCATGATTCAGGTCATTCTCTTCTAATATTTCCATGCTTTCCAATCGACCATGGTCTCCAGCACTCAAACATACCAATAGTACACAAAAACATCTGTTACACTTCATTACTATCAAATACTTCAAAAGACTCTGAAATGAAAGAATATAGAAAAAATTATCAAATTTATCCCAAACACTCTGTAGGGTAGACGGGGGTGAAATGGGCCACTTTTTTGGCGTTTTCTTTCTTTGGCATTTGATAACTTCCTTAAAACTGCATGCATGAAGGGGGACATATGTTCAGGGTTAGGGTTAGGGTTCTCAAAATTCAGTCAAAGAAAGATAATGCATGATAATGTTCCCTATAGTACTAAAATATACCAAGTTTTATCAGGTACTTTACGTATCTTAAAAAAAAAAAAAAAATTACCGGGGTGAAGAGGACCACCTATATTATTATCAAGACTTTAAAAATTACCGTAAAGAAGAGCATTAAGAATGTGTTGATCAACACATGTATATTAAATCAAGTTACTTTACTCTTGCATACATTTTTTTTGTTTAGAATAAAAATTCTTTTAAAGATCAGTATCACTTGGTAACACACAGGGCACACATACTCATCACAAATGTTACATATCAACCAACTCACAAATGTGAAGCAAACATAAAATGACCACTCTTCTGCTAGATTCAATAAATATGTAAAAATGCAGGGTGGCCCACTCCACCCCGGTCACTTAATTCTAACAAAAATCTTGCTCCCCATCAAGAAATTTAAAAAGGGCTTTGCAACTATACTTATATAGCCTTCTCACTTCAAGAATATCATACACTAGAGTTCTCAAGTGACTTGAAGAGAAATCAGCAAAAAGTGTTATTAGATAGTGAAAAACTACATACGTTGGCATTCACACTTTCTTCTTCACCAGAGTGCAGGGCAGAAAGAATGGTACAGTTTCAATGGTCATATCATAAAGATAAGAATTCATAATGGAAGCATCAAACTCTGGGAAAAACGAACTTGGGAGAAAATAGAGATAATCATTGGTGGCTCACTCCACCCCGGTGTACCCTATAGGGTGGCGTAATTTCAATGGTCGAATTTGAGGACTCCATTGAGGACTCCATTGTTTTTTATTCCTCAAAAAGATATGTTTGAGACTTTTCAAGTATATTTGTTTCTGTCAAATTTTGGCCATACCTATATTATCAATAAAATACAAAAAACGCAAAGAAAAAAATAGGAGTCTTACTAATTTGAGGCAGCAAAAATCAGCAACCACAAACTAAAAATATTTTTTTATATAGTGAATATATCAAATTTATCCCAAACACTCTGTAAGGTAGACAGAGGTGAAATGGGCCACTTTTTTGGCATTTGCTAACTTCCCCCAAACCGCATTAAGCTTACCTTAATCCGACTGGCAACTACCCCCGGACTTAGGCTTAGAGCTATAATAAACCCTTCTTTGCTTGTTCTTTTTTTTGTACTATTTTAATCATAAAATTAGCAACTACTTACTTAAAAATTAACCGTCATGATGGAATACTCATGTTTGGCTAAGTAAAAGTGACGATAACAAACGCATGAATAATAACTCTTACAATCAGTATTCTTTTAGTTAAACAAATCATTTGAATAAAAAAGTTTTTTTTAACTAATTAAAAAGGTCACTTGCTTTTATTATTTTATAAAAGCAAAATTAAAAATTTACAGTAGTTTTAAGGATTTTGATTAGTTTTTACATATTTTTATGTGTTCATTTACTACTAACTTACATTAGTAATTGAAGTGCTTAAAATCAATAAAAGATTTTAAAGTTTTCGGTAATTTTTTTTTTTTGAAGTCTGGCACACAGTAGACTGGAATGATTAATCTAAGATGAAAAAATGGCATGCTTGGTTATTTATTTAGGTCGTGTTTTGTTGTGGTATACAACTAAAATAGTAACCGATGGTTTATTTAATTACCACATTGATTGTTAGCTTGATTTCAGAAATTAAAATCATGCGGTTAAATGAATGCCAAACAATTAAATTTTAAATGGTAAAAAAAAATCCTCAAGATTAAGATTACTTTTATTGTTTTCGTTTTATTTTTTGCACTTTGCTGGAAATAAAAAAACAATTTATACTAGCGCAATAAAAATAGTACTTTCTGGAATAGGTATCCAGAAGATTTCAGTACTTACAGAGTCAGTCCCGGAAATGGCCAAAGCAGTTTACGATTTGAAAGCCACCTTCTTTTATTATATTTTTTCTACTAGTTTTTTTTTTTTGAAGGGCTAAAAAAAAACAACAAAAAAATGTTAACCTTAACCCAACCCTTCGTATACTTAGTGTCGTCTGCCTTTTTACATTTATTTTGCAGCTTTCAAATCATAAACTGATTCGTTCATTTCTGGAACTGATTGCATTTTCCGTCAGCACTGACTCTTATAAGTACTGAAATTTTCTGGATACCCATTCCTTGAACGTACCAATTTCTTTCTTTATGTAAAGTTGCAGTATAGTTAACAGCAGAGAAATCGAAACTAAAAAATTACAACTAATAACTTTCATCAAACGCATTAAAATTTAATTTTCTACCGACCCGTATATTTTTAAAGTGTGGAAACTGCTTGTGGATCTCTGAATTTATTATCGTTAAGTTGACTTTGAAACGATATAAAAATGGTGGTCGCTTAGCTTTATCAGGTTAGTAAAAAAAAACAAATGACTTTCTCTAACACTAACCCTAAGTTAGCGTTGGGGGGGGGGGGGGCTTACGACCATGGCTTACTACTCGGTTAGTGGTAGGGCAAGTCTTTTTTTTTCTTTTTTCTTTTAAGGAATGAAGCCCCAAGCAGCCATTTTATTTCTCCTGCGTCGAAAAAATAAAAAGCTTTGAACATTATGAAGAAAATCTAATTTTGAAATTGAAATAAAAATTAAAAGTTTCAGAACGTTTAAAGTGTACAGGTCGATAAGAAATTAAATTTTAATGTGTTTGGTAATTGTTTTTCGATTTACCAAAAGTACTCTTATAATTTTATTCACAACTGTGTTATTTTTAGTTTGTGGCTCGCGAATTTTTTTGCGGTCAATGACTACACTGGCCTCAAGTTAGAAACACCAAAGATAGATAACACTTTTTTGTTTTCTTTTCTTTTCGTTAACTGCTGCAACTTAACTTTAACTGTAAAAAAAAAATGAGATTATTTAATTACGTCCGAAGGGTTTCTGTCTAGTGTCAAAGTGGTGCTGTCTGGTTGGGCATCCGGCAAAGGATCCGAATGTATTTGTGTTCCCTAGGGAAAGTATAACAAACACATAAGTTATATACAAAAAATGCGGGCTTTTTTGTGCTTTTTAGGAATAGGTATCCATAAATTTGTAGTCGTGACGTAAGCAGTACCGAGGCTTCTACACAATACAAAGCGAACTAAAGTCTTTGCAAACTAAAACTTAGTTTAGGATAAAACATTATTTTTAAAAAACAAGTTCGGTTTGTGTTGTATGGATTGCTTCGGTGAAGTTCGTTAATGTTTGAAGTGGTCGGGGAAACTCGGAATTGATGACGTAAGCACTGAAATTTTCTTGGATACCTATTCCTAAAAAGTACCTAAAAAACAAAACAACACGCCGCTCTCCCGCAAACTTTGAATTTTGACTGCGTAAAAATATGTTGGAATTTCAGAAACTAAAAAGAAAAGACATGAAAAGGTGGAAGAAGAGAAATATTAAATTGTTGGTTCTTCTTCTCTAAACTTGTTGATGCATAGAAAAGTATTGTTGAAAATAAACTAGTTTGGTTTTGATTAAATTTTACCCTTTGCTCCCACACAGTCCATGGAAAAATAGGATTTTTTTTCGTGCGATGTCAACTATGGAAATAAAAAAAAAACTTTAAATATGATCAAATACTGGCAAATGCGCATAACAGGTAGGAACGCTGGCTTCCGGTGGAAAAGGGTTGAAGAAAGTGTCTACGGATGCCTGAAAGTGATACAACAATTTTTTTATTCATATTAATTTCAGACTTTTCTTTTTTCCATATTAATTTCAGACTTTTCTTTCATCATATTTTAATAATTAACACAATACAGACTATTTGATAAGTAATTTATTTGATTGTTTTCAAAACTTTAAAAAAAATTTTATTGAAGAAAATAAACAAAATAGAATAATCTTTTTTTTTTCAAGAAATAATGTTTTTGAGCAACGGAATGTGTTTTGTTTTTTTTAATATTTAGTGAAAATAATGTATTTTGGGAGGGTTAGGGTTTTGGGCATTTTCATTTCTAAGAAAAAAAGTTTGATTCCGGAAGTTACTCCATTTCCAAGAAAAAAGGTTTTCACTATTATTAGAAAAAAATGTTTTGAGAACAATCAAATAAAAACAAATAAATTATTTTTCAAATAGTCTGTACTATGTTAATTATTAGATTATGATGAAAGAAAAGTCTGAAATTAATATGACAAAAAGGAAAGTCTGAAATTAATATGACAAAAAGAAAAGTCTGAAATTAATATGAAAAAAAGAAATTGTAGTATCACTTTCAGGCATCCGTAGCCACTTTCTTCAACCCTTTTCCACCGGAAGCCAGCGTTCCTACCTGTTATGCCCATTCGCCCAAATATTTTAGAGTGGGGAGAGGGGTTACTTTATTATATAAATTTAACGGAAAATTATCAATCGGTTGTTGACTACATATGACAGAACGAGTAACCATTTTTTTGTATTTCTAAAATAACTCCAACCGGTACAGGTTAGCAATCTAGAAAAAAAAAATTATTTAGTTGAAAAAATAGTAAACGATGCGAGGGTGTCGTGATCACAGATTTTTACAGAGTTATTGTCGATTTATCGTCCTTAACCGTTTCTGTGTTAATTACTAAGTCTTGTCCTTCGGGACTTGATTTACGCCGGTCTATGGGTCTGTCCTGTGCAGTTCTAGGAGGTCCACCAGGCAATTTTTAATGGTCAGAGTGCTCACCTCTCGGGCGCTGGCTTTTCAACCCCCACTTTCCAACCCGACCTTGGGTCACATCTTACTTGTGGGAGTAGGATAAAACTGGCCTTGTGCCTAACTCCTGGAGAGGAGTAAATAATACTAAGAATCTTGGCCTTTTGGCTAGGATCAAAGTGTAGTATCTGTTCCGATGGATACTACACCCTATAGACTGGTATTGTCTTGGCGTTCGGGCTTGATTTACGCCGGTCTATGGGACGGTCCTGTGCAGTTCTAGGAGGTCCACCCTCCCAGGCTTTGCCTCCCCTCTTTGGGGAAGAGTAAGTTTATTGCTTACTGCCTGAGGCGCCCCTACCGGGGAATGCCGACGGGGCTGCCCAGGCAATTTTTAAATCCCACTTTCCCGATCCGACCTTGGGTCACATCTTACCTTGTGGGAGTAAGATAAAACTGGCCTTGTGCCTAACTCCTGGGGAGGAGTAAATAAATACTAAGAAATTGTTCTTGGCCTTTAGGCTAAGATCAAAGTGTAGTATCTGTTCCGATGGATACTGCACCCCATACTGGTGTTGTCTTGTCCTTCGGGTTTTGATTTACGCTGGTCAATGGGTCTGTCCTGTGCAGTTCTGGGAGGTCTACCTTCCCAGGCTTTGCCTCCCCTCTTTGGGGAGGACTAAGTTTATTGCTTACTGCCTGAGGCGCCTCTACCGGGGAATGCCGACGGGGCTGCCCAGGCAATTTTTAAATCCCACTTTCCCGATCCGACCTTGGGTCACATCTTACTTGTGGGAGTAAGATAAAAACTGGCTGTGTGCCTAACTCCTGGAGAGGAGTGATTCAATACTAAGAAATGACGGCCATGTGTAAACTTTTATTTCGCATGATTAGAAAGTTTAAAAAAATAAAATAACAAAAACAAAAAAATTAAACTATCAGTTTAAATATTACCTTTCTACATATGAACAAAATTAGAATTGCATTTACAATTTTCAGCTTGGGTCGTTAAGTCAAGAATAACCCAAGGCACTTCTTTAGTTTAGCTGTGAATCAGAATTTACTTGTTTTCAAATTAAGAAAACAGGGGCAGACAATCAACCGGAAGTAATATAGAATTAGTTGTTATCCAAAAAATAAAGCGAACAGTGTTTTTTTTTATTTAATAATGTAAAATTTTATAAAACGAATAGTCAACATTGATTTTTTTTTTTTTGTATAATTTAAAACTTTATAAAAATGAAAAGTTTTCATTTAAAAATAATGGTAAAAATAATTTTTACTTCCGGTTGATTGGGTTAGGAGTGAATGTAACTCTTCAAAATTGATTTCTGATTCACAGCTAAACTAAAGAAGTGCCAAAATAAACTAAAGTGCCGAACCCAATACTAATCAAATGTTGCTTAATTCCTATTTCAGTCACGCAAATTATCTAGAGTGAAATATTAAAAGGTCCTTTAATTAGAAAATTATGAACTTTGGTTGTCGTTCTTAGCTAGGCTCTTTCTCGACTTGTTTATATATATATATTATGTTATGTCACACTGTGTTTGCTCGTATTGAGTGGTTTATTAGTAGAGACAAACGAGAGACGCGTGTTGTTGGTTTTAAAAATATACATGGAGAACCTTTATTCAAGTGCGCATGTGCGGTTGTTACAAAACTAGAGTTGGTCACAAAACGAAACGATAACATCGTTACATCCCCCTTTACCAATATGAAGATTATGATATTGAGCATATTCAATATATAATAAAAAGGTAAGGGCTAATTCAGGGTAGACTGCCTGAATAGCTACAGCGAAGCAGGGGATTATTCTGCCCCATGAATTGCTTGCTATAATTCTCTAGAAAATGTTCACAAGTTCATTTTTGATGGTGGTCGTACCATCCTGCCACTGCGAGTGTATTGTTGGGAGTCTCTTTGTGAAGACTGAGTTGTACATACAGGTGGTTCTGCAAATGTTACATGCTTTGGCGTTTGTGGTGGGGTTGGCCTTATTGGAGCACTCCTAATATGCTGCCAGTTTCTCCGTAGCACATATCCGTTTGCGGTTTTTAGGAGATATGATCAGGGACCATCTGCTTGAGATACTACGGTTGCTAGGTCCCAGTTTCCGTGTGTAGGGTTTTGTGCTCTTATCCTCTGGCCAGGATATAAAGGTGGTAGGTCTTCCTTGAGTGCATGCTGGTCAAAATATTTCTTTTGCTTATGTTGCCTTTGTTTAAAAGCATCATATATTTGATCCTGATCTTGGTGGTTGTTTTCTATTTTTGTTGCAATTGGGGATTGGATTCGTCTACCCATGAGTAGCTGTGCGGGGCTGGATATGGCGTTTTAGATAGGTGTGCAGCGCCAGTGCAACAATGCAATTTCGGGTGTTGTCCCAGATTGCTTGGCCTTTTTGAGGATGGTCTTGATGGTCCTTATCTGGCGCTCTATGAAACCATTTCCCTGTGGTCTTCGAGGTGAGGTGGTCTGATGGTTGAAACCCCATTCTGTGGCAAATTCGTGGTAAAGGGCGCCCCGTTGTCACTAACCACTTTTGACGGTATGCCAAACTCCGCGAAGGTTTGTTGCGTTATTTTTACGATAACACTGCTTGGTGATTGGGCAGGTAACTGTTTGATGACAGGGTACTTGGAGTAGTAGTCTGCTATGATCAGCCATTGATGTCCATGGAGCTCGAACAAGTCTGTTCCAACTACGTCCCATGGCTTTGTTGGAATGTCGTGCTGCAGAAGAGGCTCTGACATTTGTGATGGCTGATGTTGTTGACAGATGCTACATGAGCTTGTGAATTGCTCGATGTCTCTGTTTACATTTTTCCAATAGACAGTGTCTTTGGCTAAGAGTTTGGTTTTCTCCTGTCCTAAGTGAGCAGTGTGGAGTTGCTTTAGGATATCTTCTTGGAGGGTCTGAGGAATGACAATTTGTTGTCCTTTAAGGATAAGGCCGTCATCAATTGATAGCTGATCTCTTAGGCTCCAGAATTCTCTGATATCGGTAGGCAGTTGCTTGGTTGTCTCGGGCCATCCCGTGACAATGGTATCTCTTAGCTGGTTAAGCAGAGGGTCGGCTGTTGTGCAGTCTCTCAGTTTTTCAATGCGGTCAGCAGAGAAACGAATGGTGTCAACTCGAACATCCAGATCGATAGGGTCCGAATTACCAGGTGATGGCAGGCGTGATAACCCATCAGCCAATATGTTTTCGGATCCCTTGTTGTAGGATAATCTGAAATTATATCCCTGTAGCTGGATAAGCATTCGTTGTAGGCGAGCTGGAGCTGGAGCTGAGGTGAGAGGTTTGTCAATGATCATGACAAGAGGTTTATGGTCAGTGATAATTTGGAAACCATGACTGTATAAATATGTGTGGAATCTATGTGTGCCAAACACGATTGCCAGTAGTTCCCGCTCGATACATGCGTATCTTTGTTCTGTTTGTGTCAGACTCTTGCTTGCGTATAAGACAGGCATTAAATTGCCAGCTGCGTCTGGTTGTAGAAGCGCTGCGCCTATTCCATGAAGACTTGCGTCACAGTGCATGTAGATTGGGCGCTTGGGGTCAAAGTAGTGAAGTAGGGATGTTTCAGATACTTCACTCTTTAGGTTTTTGAAAACCGTCTGGTGGTGTGGCTCCCATTGGAATTCTGACTCTTTGTGAAGTAAGTCACGTAATACAGTGGTTTTTGAGCTGAAATCCTTAATAAAACGGGATAGGTATGTCATTACACCTAAGAACTGTTGCAGTTCTGTTTTATTGCGTGGTTCTGGCATTTCCTGTAGGTCTCGTACCTTTGCTGGGTCAGGTTTCATCCCAGTATGGGTGTATATATTTCCGAAGAAGGAGATTTCCTGGCGTTTTATCTTGCATTTCTTGGAATTCATTGTGAGGCCCTCTTGTGTGGCGACTTCCATGAGGTGCCTTAAGTTGTTGTCATGTTCGCGTTCTGTTGAGCCATATACAACAATATCATCCGCTATACCGCATGCTCCTGTGCACTTCTCAAGTATTCTGTCCATCTCAAGCTGGTAGATGTCTTGGCTCACGTTTAAACCTTCCAAATGGTGTTTGAAAAGTGGTCAGGATCTGGCTTTCCTGGTCAAGCTTTATAGACCAGTATCCTGCCTTAGCATCCAGTTTTGAGAAGTATTTTGCACCTGCAAACCGGTGATTGAGTTCCTCAACTGTTGGAATTTGATGATATGGCCGCATTAGGGCTTTGTTTAGTGCCCTTGGGTCTAAGCAGACCCTTATTGTGTTGTCGCGTTTGGTTACATATGTAAGGGAGCTTACCCAGTCTGTTGGCTCCTCAATACGACGAATGACATTCTGTGACTCCATCTTGTCTAGTTCAGCCTTAATCTTTTCACGCATGGCTATTGGCGTTCTTCTCGGTGTGTCTATGTGGCATGGGATGTTAGGGTTGACAGTGAGCTTGTGTGTTTTCTTGAACTCGCCAATGCGGTCGAATCTGTCGGGGTGTAAACGCATCAGATCATCTATGCTGTTGATAGGTTGTTGCTGAACGGATATGGCACAGTTCATTGTCACAACGTTAAATGCTACAGATGTTGGCAGGCCCAGTATAGCTGGTCCTGGAGTGTTGACCACATAAAATTGAGTGTTGAGCCATGAGGAGTCCTTGTATTTGCACCTGATGTTTGTGGTGCCATGGCATTTTATTTCAGTGCTGTTGTATGCTGTCAGTACGCATTTCGTTGGGTTTAGTGATCCAGGTATTGGGTTTCCGTCTTCGTTTATGGCGGAGGGGCACATACTGCGGAATATGCGTAAAGGTAGTGTGTTTGCTTGTGCACCTGTGTCTACCTTCAGTTTGAGGCTGTGCGTACCTGGGTGGTCTGTCAATATAACGTTGATATTGACAAATGCTTCATTTTGTGTTGTTTTTTGTTTATGCAGTGGATGTTCACTGTTAATAGTGCTGAATGTGAGGTGCTCCATCGCCGCATGTAGGTTTGTTGTGGCTCGGTCGTCATGTTCAGCAACGCTGTCGACTTTTCGGGGTGTTTCATGTTGTCTGTGCCTTGACTGGCTACGGCTTTTGTGCCAGGATTTTCCTTGTTTCACTGAGAAGCACAATTTGGCCCAATGGCCCATTTTTCCGCAGGAACTGCATATGTCGTTCTTGGCAGGGCAATGCTCCTTGTCAAAACGATGGTCCTGTCCACAATTTTTACATAAGTTGCTGGTATTTCTGTTGCCTTCCTGGCGTTCGCGACTACCGCGATTTATGGTGTCTATCTGTGACAGGCCATGTAGTTGGTGTATTTTGTTTATATACACGGCTGAAGCCTCATATGTGCGTGCTAATTTCACAGCCTCTTCTATTGTGTAGCCCTTCGGTTTGTTTAACAGTTCTTTTTGTAAGTCCGGTATGGGCGTGTTGGCTATCAGTATTTCTACTAAACGTTCGTTCATTTCATGGGCTGTGAAGTTGCATTTCTTCGCCTGTAAGCGACACCTGTTTAGAAATATGTCGGTCGTCTCGGTAGGTTGGTATCTACCGAGTTCGAGCCTATATATGCGGTGGTTGGTTGCCGGTTCCAGCTGCTCCATAAATGCGTTGAAAATTTTGTCGGCGTCTCTCCGGTCTTCGCTTGACATAGACCAACTGTTGTATCTACGAATTCCTTCCTCGCCAGTTGCGAGTAGAACGATAGGCACTTTCTCTTCTTCTTTAGTTCCCTTCGCTGTGAAATAAAGTTCCAAACGTTGTTGGAATATCTTGAATGACTCTGCAATGTTAGGCGAAGAGTCCCAGTCAAGAATGGGAACTGGTATAGATATATTAGCCATAGTAGTAGTAGTGTTGTTATGTGTGTGAGTTCTGTTCCGAGCTTCGACGAGCGTGTGTGTGTGTGTGAAGTTTTACGAAGTTTTGGTTCGAAAAGAAAAAATATAATGTCTTACTTTTATCGTTGTTTTCTCTTATTTTTCTTTATATCTCACCGCTGCCACCATGTCACACTGTGTTTGCTCGTATTGAGTGGTTTATTAGTAGAGACAAACGAGAGACGCGTGTTGTTGGTTTTAAAAATATACATGGAGAACCTTTATTCAAGTGCGCATGCGCGGTTGTTACAAAACTAGAGTTGGTCACAAAACGAAACGATAACATCGTTACAATAAAGACAGCGACTATATTTTTCCGACGTTTCACGTGTACGATGAAAATAAAGTATTTCTATAGAATCCCTCCCATCTCCAAACCTGTTTTTCCTACGTATTTTTGGGGAGAGAGAGGGCGGTTACCACCCCAACAAGGTCAGTGGTAGGTGTAAGGAAGGTTGCCATTCGGACTTGGAGTTTAGGGGGTAAAAATGTATTATAGTTAACAATGCAAAAAGGGAGGAAAAAAACAAATATACTACAATAACTGTTACCAAACACAAGAAAATTTACTTTTCTATCTACCTACATAAGTTTCAAGTGTGGATACTGATCGTAAGATTTATTATCTAGTATCTACGCAATTGTTATCGTCACTTTTACTTTTAGACAAACACGAGTATTTTCCATCATGGCTGTCGATTGTTTTTAGGTGGTAGCCAACTTCAGGCTTAAAAAATATAGTAAAAAATAAAAAGCTTATCTTAATTCGACTGGCTTAGGCTTAGGGCTCCACTAACGCTTTTTTGCTTGTTCTTTTTTTTTTAATATTCTAATCATAAAATTAGCGACTACTTATTCAAAAATTAATTATGATGGAATACTCATGTTTGGCTAAGTAAAAGTGACGATAACAAATGTATGGATAATAACTCTTACAATCAGTATCCACACTTGAAACTTATGCAGGGTTGTTTCGGAGTAAATTTTATTGCGTTTGGTAATAGTTATTTGTTGTATATTTGCTCCACCCCTTCTTTTTGCATTATTAATTATAAAATACTTTTGTCGTTGACGGGAGTAATTCTATAAAATTACTAAAAATTGCTATAACTTATTGTTTTTTTTTGTTTTTTTTTTACTAAAACAGGGTTTGGGAATAATGCCAAAACTTATTTCACTGCAAATAATTTACGCGACTGAAATAAGAATTCAAACAGTATGTACTAAAAATAGAGTTTTAGAGAGAAGAAAAAAATAATGTTTTTTAAGTTCAATGCTTTATAAAAGTCTACAACTGTAAGTAATGTTTTGTTTTGTTTCAAAACGTCAAGAAAATTCAACAACAGAATTTTATAATTATATATTTCATAAAATTAAATACAAATAAAAAAATTAAGTAATGTTTCAGAATTTATTTTTTTAATGAAGATCAGGATTATCGTGACTAATATTCTCATCTTGGTTGTTATATCCACAACGTTTCGGCCGATGTAACCTCCAGCCTTCTCCAGGTACATCTTTTCGAACTTGGGAATCTTTATGTGGGGAACTCGGACGGAATTGTGAACTGAACCCTTTATTTAATCCACGGGGGTAGATTGTTCTCATTCAGTCAGCCATGACTGGGTAGAAGTTTTAATGTATTATTCTTAATTATTATCGCCTTTAGTAAGGATTGAACCTTCAACCTGCAGCAAAAGCTGAAATGATTGTCCCTATTTACTTACCTCCCCACGAGCTCTAAGTTAGACACAAGGTCGGTTTTTAATCTGCGGAAAATCCAGCTCCTTAAAAAGGGGCACTCTGGATTGGAAATTGAACAAAAATTAAAATTTACCCAATCTAGAAGGATTTCTACTTCATTGACCGATAACAAAAGAAGATTAGGCGTAGCATCATCAGAACAAATACTACACTTTGCTCCTAGCCAAAAGCCAAGGATTGGTTATTGTTTTGTTTTACAGCATATCAACCCTTTTCGGGTTATTTAATGCCGCGTACGGTCATTTTGGTAAATGTTTGGTGCTTCTGCAGAGACGGGGGCCACTGTTTCGATCGATGGCAGCGGAAACTGCCGACTCCTCTTCGGGAGAAATTGTGCGAAAACGTGAGTGACGGAAAGAAATTTGATTTTGGGGAAGATAACTTAAGTTAAAATTATGGACATTTATTTATTGAAACAAATTGAACATCATGTACAACAAATAAATACATAAAACTTTGATAAACATTTGAAATTTAACAAAAAACGAATTAAATAAAACTTTGATAAACATTATGTACATCAAATAAATTGCAAACTTTTTATTGAAATAAAAAAAAAAACGTAATAAGTAAAACTTTGATTTGAAAAAAAAAAAAGTAAACAATTGACTGAACGATAAATGTGGGAGAAAAAAGTTTTAAACAGGGTACAATTCTGCGATCAGTTCAAAAATACTTCCAACTTCAATACGTCTGTATTTCTTTTGCAATTATCCCCGAGTAAATGCAATAACTCTTCAAAGTTTAACCGGTGTACACGTCCATTTCGTGAAAAAGTAATTAACCCAATATTAGTTATCTCCCCCAAAATCAAATTTCTTTCCGTCGATCACGATTTCTCCCGAAGAGGAGTCGGCAGTTTCCGCCGCCATCGATCGAAACAGTGTCCCTGCAGAAGCACCAAAAGTTTTCACGTTTCAAGTTCTATATATCTTCAAAATATTTATTCATGGGGTTTCGTTTGGTTGTTTTGTAAAATAATCTTTTTTTTTTGCTTTTGCATAACAATAACATGATTGATTTTTTGCAAAGGGAAAGGAAAAAAAACAATAACATCAATGTTTGGTGCAGGAAGCCAGTATCTTCAGACAGCCTGATCTGGTAGCAGCAGCCAAAGGCCAAGAAATTGTTGACTAACGCCTTTAACCAGTTCGAAAAGATGCACTTGAAGAAGGTCGGAGGTTATATCGGCCGAAACGTTAATATAACAACCAAGATGAGAATAATAATCCAAGTATTCACCAAAAAGGGGGGGAGGTAATAATATTAAAATTCGCACATCTTTTAGAAATTACGAAACTTCGGTATAAAAAGAAATTTTTTTTTTTTTTTTTAAATACACTGAAGTAAAAAAAAAAATAATGGTGCTCCGCATATAAAAACGAATAATAAAAAAAATGGACAAATAAAAAAAAATAATAATAATATATTTCGTGCGTAGTAGATGGACACTGAAAATCAAAATGATTGTTTTTAATTTGAATGCATTTACTTACTTCCGACGTGCTCTGTTGTTGCGTTTGTGTAATTGTCATGGTACGTTCGGCCATTTCTTCTAGTTTGCGGTTCCTTCACTTAAAGAAGAACACTCCGTAATAATGGCATGAAGTGTGAATGGAGGTTTGTTTTCAAAATTTCGTATTCACACAACATATAACAAGTAGCAGATGGGGTTGAGCGTAATAAACTATCACCAGTCGGTGTATATTAGTCAAACTTAGTAGTACCAATATTTACACCGTAGTGAATGGGAAATTTAGAGCAGTCAAGTAAAGAGAACTCCGCTTAGAAAGTAAAGTTATCTCCCTTGGCTCTTTTTTTTTTCTTCTATTTTTCATGCCCTAACTTTGATTTCTCTGCCATTATAATTACCTGGTACTAGCCTTCCGGCTTATATCAGAGTTGGGTACGGTTCTGTCCACTCCGAGGAGATCACCATCCCAGGCATTACCGCTTTCTTCGGGAGGCGGAATTGGTGTATTGTATCAAAACTAATGGAAAATGAAATCCATATCGTTTAATAGTTAATTTTAGCAAGTGTGGAGCATGCGAAATATACAGGAATTTGACCGTAAGAACAAATAATATAGATGGACGTCGATGGGAATGCCGTAGCTTTAATTGTAACGATCAACAAGTTGAGATAAGTTATCTCCATAACTTTGCCACCCTAAAGTAAAAAAAAAAATGGCCGGTTTATTGCTGTTCGCCTGACCCCCTTCCCCCCCCCCCCCATCACCACCACCCCGAGTTTGATCACGGCAACTTTTGCAACGATTCAGAGTGCTCTCTCGAGGGGGGGGGGGGGTAGATTTCCAACGTTAAACCAACATCATGGAACTATTATGACTGGGTGCCTTGACTTCACTTCCAGGTCCTCTCTGTTGAATTCTCTGCATATGGTTCGAACCAGACTTGAGAGGAACTGGTCAAAAGTGCAGTCAAAGGAGGAAGCGTTTGTTCAGACTTGGCTTTGAAGGAAACTTTCATTAACGTGTAGAGCTGAAGTGTGCACCATATACGTTCTTCTTCTTCTTCTTCTTCTTCTTCATCTTCGTTATCATTTAACATGTCTCTTCCACATCAGATCTTGGTTACACATTGGCTATGGCGGTACAAAGCGACTTTCTCCATGAAATTCTATTATTTACGTTAGTTTCGATGTGCCATTGCTTAAGATCTTCTTTGATTGAGTCATTCCAAGTTTTCCTCAGCCTGCCTCTCCTCTTTTACCGACTGGCTGTACTGGAGAAGTGCATTGACATTTCTTTCCTCTTGTGGAGAGCAGCCCTAGTGAGGTTGTTTGGTAACACAATGACTAATCAGACTCCTGGGTGTATTAATTTCAACTGAACCTTTCAAGGACTACATCCAGACCTTTAGTGATTTACAGAGCAAACAGAGAGCTTCCAGGCACCCACAACTGTGTAGGTCACTTAAATAAATATATAATTTGTTGTTTATAGAAAGGCGTTGTTTTCCTTTCTTTGGCAACCCTTTTGTTAAAGACTGTTATAGGAGTTGGTCTTACAGTTAATCTGAAGATTAGCCTGTATAGTACTTCCTCTACTTGTGAGCCATGTAACAGACTTCCAGCACATTCTGTCCTTATTCCTTTCATGAAATGTTAAGCTGCGGGTTCACAGACAGGTCTGTATTCAATGTCCGTGTGAAGAAGGATTTGGGATGCCTGACTTGGCAAATCATCGACATGCTGGCTTTCCTGAGTCGAACCTTGACAGGGGCATCTGCGTGGGACCCTGTGGTCAAAATCACATTTCCCAACTTCATCCTCAGCCCTTCAGTCGAGGATTGTTGTAGAGGGGTGAATCGCAGTTTTTTGCTAAGTGTCGAGCCGCGCTCAGAAAGCTCCCTCAGTCTAGTGAAATGTTACAGTCTAGAAAGGACCTATATGGGATTTAGTGAAGGGTTCCACCTCAAATCCACTTGAGAAGCGGCTGGTATAGTCGAAGGAGGAGATTCACACTCAGTCGAGTTGTGGG
This sequence comes from Sepiola atlantica, assembly GCA_963556195.1. NCBI lineage: Eukaryota > Metazoa > Mollusca > Cephalopoda > Sepiida > Sepiolidae > Sepiola > Sepiola atlantica. The sequence goes on from OY744516.1 coordinate 216,199,400, forward strand.
CCAGGTTCAGGTTATCTCAACAATTCTGAGTACTCTTTGCCCTGACGATTGGTCCAAAACGCATACAATGGCATACAATACAATTCAAGCATAGATTGATTGACTAATCGTCCTCATTTCGACAGCACAGAAGAAGAAACAGCCGAGCATGCCTTTTTCAACTGTAACAAACTTTGACTGTTCTGAAAGTATGTCAATGAGATGACAGCTTGCATTGATCCCACGAAGTTGGTGCTGCTGGATGTTCTGCATGTGAGTCACAACATTGGTTCATCATGGGATAGGGAGAAACGAATATTGTTTCTTGTGATCCTGGTCATAAGTAAAATCGTGGAGTGGACGACGTGTCTGAGAGGATTTCATCGGCTTGAGTCGTTTTCTGATGAGTATCCGATTTAATTCTTCAAGCATCAGCTTAAGGTCAAAATAAGATGTGATAGAAAAAGATTCCATGGAATACAACAAAAGGTCGGTACAAGTTACAAGCTTGTGTGTATGAAAGGGAGTACATGTTCCCTGTCTGAGTATAATGCATTTTCGGCCTCTTAGCTAGTTGAGTGAATGATTTCTGTTCAACCTTTTTTATGTTTTGTTAATAGAATTCTTCTAAGATGCCGCATTTCATACATTTATTTTAACCTTGACCTTCCCAATTGTTTCTTATCCTGGAAAGAAACCATCCATTCCCAACCCCCATCCCTATTTCTTTTCAACCCACTTGAGTCCCACTCCCATTTAGATATCGACTCGCTTGTTTTAGGTTATAAACAAACCGAAAAACAGTGGGTAGTATATCTTTTAGAAAGGGTCTTACTAACCTGTTTTATTTTTTCTTTCTTTTTTTTTGTTGTCCCACTCTCCATTCATATGAATGAAATTGCATATATATACATATATATAATTATAAACACAATTACATTCCAATGATTGGGGATATTTTAAGTAGGGAGTCCATAGAGTAAATGTGGTATTGTGGTGACGGCTGAAGTGAAAATGATGGGCAAATTGTGAAAGAATGAAAGGAACAGTGCTTCGACGAATGGGTCCGAATGTGTCTAATTTCAAGTGAGATAGACAGAGGATCACCACCGATCCAACACCCCCCCCCCCCCCCCGATACACACACCACACACTTTTGAGGGTCTTGAAACAAATTTGTTAGAATTGTCTTATCACATTTTTCTAACAAATAAATAATTCAAGGTATAGTATCTATTTCTGCTGTGGGTTTTTGGCACTTTGATCGTACTGATGAAGGTGTAGTATCTGTTTCTGCTTTGGATGTTCATACCAGCCAAGGTTCACCTTGACATCATTCCAGCAAGTTAGAGGCTGGCCGGCAAGGACCAGGCACCTTTCTTGTCGAAATGTGTTATAGTTTAGCTTGGTCGTAGGAGGTGTACCCTCCTAGACATTATCTCCTCCTTCAGAAGGTAGGGGGTAATTGCTGATTGCTTGAGGCAACCCTATTGGAGATTGTTGATGGATCTGTTACTCGGCTATTTTTGCACCTGCCAGAGTGGTATTTCGGGGGAGCTGACTTTACCCACGTTTAACGGCTTTGTGCCAAATCTTGTCTAAGTGGGAAGCTCAGAAATACTTCCTCACAGGCTAGTGCTTGGCACTTTGGTCGTAGTGATCTAGGTGTAGTATCTGGTCTGCTTTGGGTGTTCATACCAGCCAAGGTTCACTTTGACATAATTCTGCAAGTTAGGGGCTGGACGGTGAGGACCAGACATCTTTCTTGTCAGAATGAGGTCTGGTCTGGCTCAGTCCTCGATAGGTGCACTCTCCCAGGCATTAACTCCCCCTTCGGGAGGGAAGGGGCGTTGGTTAATTGTCGATCGTCTGAAGCTGGAGAATGCCGACAGATCCGGTCTCAGCTATTTTTGAACCTGCTAAAGTGCCCGCTTGAGAAAGTTGGCTCAACCCACGTTAAACAGCCTTGTGCCACATATTGCTTAAGTGGGAACTTGGCACTTTAATCATAGCAATCAAGGTGTAGTATCTGTTCCTGCTTTGGGTGTTCATACCAGCCAAGGTTCATCTTGTTCCATATCTGGTTTCTGAGTTCGACAAGATTCACCTGAAGAAGGTCGGAGGTTACATCGGCCGCAACGTTGTGAGAATAACATCCAAGATGAGAACAATAGTCCGATTAATTCATATAATATAAATTATCCATCTAAAAAATCATATAAAATTTTTCGAAATGCTTAATTTTCTTTTCCACTCAAATATTAAAAAATATTTAATAAAATTTGTTCAATTTCTAGATAAGGTTTTGTCAATGATTTGAACATTTCACTCGACAAACAGCTAAATCCCATCCATTCACTGTGGAGGTCCCAAGATGCCAGAGAGCCTTCTACTCCAATAGCTTCTTTCCTCGTGCTGCTGGCCTCTGGAACTCCATCCCTGCTCCCTGTTTCCTCGACAGTACCGACATGCAGAGGTTTAAAACTAATGTAAACAGATATCTTGCTACAATGCTCCCAACTTGCGGTGACACTCAAAACCAACACCCTATTCTCAGTAACCCATTACGACTACAGTGGCGGCATGCCTTGTTTGGGGTGAAATATGTTAAAAAAAAAAATTTTGAAGTTCTTTTTTTAATAATCTGAAAATTTGATTTTTAAGTAGCAGAATTATTTTTTTAAATTGAGTAACACATTTTTAGAGAAGGGATATATCTCTTATACGTCCACCATTACAATAGGTGATTGTAGAGAAAACCCTTCACTCTATAATAAAGATCAATGTGTATTTATTTGTAATACTAATAAATATATATCCACACTGTTACACTGAGTTTAGCGAGTTAAAAACTGTCAGACGAAATCGTTTCAAGTGTTTAAGGGAAAGGAGAAAGTAAATACCAAGTCTGACAACCTCGTCAACATTTCAAATGGATTAGGAAAGAAATCGTTAGTTCTAGTTCTATAATTAGACATTTTCTTACTTTTTTCTTTCTTCTTTCTCGCCAGATTAATAAGTTTTTTTTTTCTTTCATTTTTTTCTTTATTTAAACTTTCCAGTTTGAGATGTTTTCTTTCTTATTTCTTTCTTTCTTTCTTTCTTTTTATCTTTCTTTTTATTTATTTATTTATTTTTTATTTTTTCTATCTTTCTTTTTTTTGCTTTCTTTCTTTTTTCCTTTCTTTTTTTAATCTTTTTTTAAACTTTCCAGTTTGAGATGTTTTCTTTCTTTTTTCTTTCTTTTTTCTTTCTTATTTCTTTTTTCTTTCTTTTTTCTATCTTTCTTTTCATCCTTTTTTAAACTTTCCAGTTTGAGATGTTTTCTTTCTTATTTATTTTTTTTTTTTTTTATTTTTTTATTTATTTTTTCTTTTTTTCTTTATTTTTTTTCTTTATTTTTATTTAATCTTTTTTTAAACTTTCCAGTTTGAGATGTTTTTTTTCTTATTTCTTTTTATTTCTTTTTTCTTTTATTCTCTCTTATTTCTTTTTTTAGTTCTTTCTTTTTTTCTTTCTTTCTTTTTATCGTTTTTTAAACTTTCCAGTTTGAGATGTTTAATTTCTTATTTCTTATTTCTTTTTTTCTTTCTTTTTTCTTTTTTTCTTTCTTATTTCTTTTTTCTTTTTTTCTTTTTTTCTTTTTATCGTTTTTTAAAACTTTCCAATTTGAGATGTTTTCTTTCTTATTTCTTTTTTTCTTTCTTTTTTCTTTTTTCTTTATTTCTTTTTTTCTTTCTTTTTTTCTTTCTTTCTTTTTATCGTTTTTTAAACTTTCCAGTTTGAGATGTTTTCTTTCTTATTTCTTTTTTCTTTCTTTTTTTCTTTCTTATTTCTTTTTTCTTTTTTTCTTTTTTTTCTTTCTTTCTTTTTATCGTTTTTTAAACTTTCCAGTTTGAGATGTTTAATTTCTTATTTCTTTTTTCTTTTTTTCTTTCTTTTTTCTTTCTTATTTTTTTTTTTCTTTCTTTCTTTTTTTTCTTTCTTTCTTTTTATCGTTTTTTAAACTTTCCAGTTTGAGATGTTTTCTTTCTTATTTCTTTTTTATTTCTTTTTTTCTTTCTTATTTCTTTTTTTCTTTTTTTTCTTTCTTTCTTTTTATCGTTTTTTAAACTTTCCAGTTTGAGATGTTTTCTTTCTTATTTCTTTTTTATTTCTTTTTTTCTTTCTTATTTCTTTTTTTCTTTTTTTCTTTTTTTTCTTACTTTCTTTTTATCGTTTTTTAAAACTTTCCAATTTGAGATGTTTTCTTTCTTATTTCTTTTTTCTTTCTTTCTTTTTTTTCTTTCTTTCTTTTCATCGTTTTTTAAACTTTCCAGTTTGAGATGTTTTCTTTCTTATTTCTTTTTTTCTTTCTTTTTTCTTTTTTTCTTTCTTATTTCTTTTTTTTTTTTTTTTCTTTCTTTCTTTTTATCGTTTTTTAAACTTTCCAGTTTGAGATGTTTAATTTCTTATTTTTTAAAAAATTTTTTAATTTTTTCTTTTATTCTTCCTTATTTCTTTTTTTCTTTCTTTCTTTTTTTTTTTTCTTTCTTTTTATCGTTTTTTAAACTTTCCAGTTTGAGATGTTTTCTTTCTTATTTCTTTTTTCTTTCTTTTTTTCTTTCTTATTTCTTTTTTTTTTCTTTTTTTTTTTTTCTTTCTTTCTTTTTATCGTTTTTGAAAACTTTCCAATTTGAGATGTTTTCTTTCTTATTTCTTTTTTTCTTTCTTTTTTCTTTCTTATTTCTTTTTTCTTTCTTTTTTTCTTTCTTTCTTTTTATCTTTTTTAAAACTTTCCAATTTGAGATGTTTTCTTTCTTATTTCTTTTTTCTTTCTTTTTTTTTTCTTTCTTATTTTTTTTCTTTCTTTTATTTTTCTTTCTTTCTTTTTATCGTTTTTTAAACTTTCCAATTTGAGATGTTTTCTTTCTTATTTCTTTTTATTTCTTTTTTCTTTTTTTCTTTTCTTTTTTCTTTTTTTCATTCTTTCTTTTTCTTTCTTTCTTTTTATCTTTTTTTAAACTTTCCAGTTTGAGATGTTTTCTTTCTTATTTCTTTTTTCTTTCTTATTTCTTTTTTCTTTCTTATTTCTTTTTTTCTTTAACTTCACAGATCGAAACATTATTTTATATGAATACTAACAAATATATGCTCCCTGAGAGGATGATATTATGACGACCCCCCCACCACCACCACACACACACACAAAGTAGTAGTTAATGCCTGGGAGCATGATATCATGACAACAGAATGGATAGTATACTATTCCCACAAATAAGGTGAAGGGTATCCTGGGAGGATTGTATCGTGAGTAACGAACGTATACTATACTGCCTCCCCTTCAAAAGAGGAGGTAATGCCTCGGAGGAATGTATTGTAACGAATGGAAATATACTACACAGAATGAAATAAGCATAAACCGTTTTAATGTTAATATAGTTAGAATAGGTGGAAAATACTTTCGCATTTATTGATTTAGATAACATTAAAAACAATGGCAAGTTTCAATGTCCACGTCAAAGACCGAAATGAAAATTGGGCAAAAAAATATAGTCACCATCTTTATAAAAAAAAGAGAAATATGCTAGTTAAGGAAGAACGATAACTTCCCTTATAATTTTATAGTTAAAAAGACATGTTTATAAACTTGAGTTATCGTTTTTCCTTAGCTAGTCTCTTTCTTGATTTGTTTAGATGGCGACTATAATTTTCCGACCTAACATTTATTTCAGCGTTTCACGTGTACGATGAAACTTGGCATAACAAACACAACGCTAAGTTGTTGTTTTTTACTAAAACCTGGTTTAAGTTTATAAAATATGAGTTGTTTATGAGTAATGCCAACATCTATTTCACTCTAAATAATTTACGTGACTGAAATAGCAATTAACATCAAATACAAAGAGTATTTTCAGACTCCTATTTCAGTCGTGCAAATTGAACGAAAATAAAAGAAGAAAGGTCAGCATGGCTGTTTTTTTTAATTCTTTATTTATTGAGGGGGGGGGGAGGAGAATGTTGATAAGGATTTATTAAGAAGTGAAAGAAAACTTTAATTAAAATAATTTATAATTTAAACAGAAAATTCAATTTTATTAGTTTGCATTTTAAGTGAAAAACGTTTTTATTTCAGGAAAAAATGTTGAGCTCTTACGGAGGAGGTAATTCTTAGGAGGACGGTTTTTATGACAACAGACCCTCCCCCCCCCCCCCCCCATTAAAAGATATTCCGATTAAATAGAGTTTTTTTTTTGTTCATTTAAAAATGCCTAGCCACAAAAACATTACTTTTGAGTGTTCTCGCCTTTTGGTCGAGATCAAAGTGTAGTATCTGTTCCGATGGATACTGCACCCCATAGACTGGTATTGTCTTGGCCTTCGGGGCTTGATTTACGCCGGTCTATGGGTCAATCCTGTGCAGTTCTAGGAGGTCCACCCTCCCAGGCGTTGCCTCCCCTCTTTGGGGAGGAGTAAGTTTATTGCTTACTGCCTGAGGCGCCCCTACCGGGGAATGCCGACAGGGCTGCCCAGGCAATTTTTAATGGCCAGAGTGCTCACCTTCTCGGGCGCTGGCTTTTCAAGCCCCACTTTCCCGACCCGACCTTGGGTCACATCTTACCTTGTGGGAGTAAGATAAAAATGGCCTTGTGCCTAACCTCCTAGAGAGGAGGTAAATAATACTTTTGAGTGTTCCTTGGCCTTTTGGCTAAGATCAAAGTGTAGTATCTGTTCTCCACATCCCAGCGATATTTGACGTTTTACTAATGCCGCAAGTAAATTATCTCCCTTGAAAATGAAATTCCAAAAAGTTTTTAAAACGCTATTTTTTTCATAAAAATGTAAAACTAATGTAAACAGACATCTTGCTGCACAGTTCACAACTTAGGATGACCCCAAAACTTACACCCTAATTCTCAGTAGCCCCTTACGTCTACAGTGGCAGTCTGCTTTGTTTGGGATGAACTATGATAAAAAAATTTAAAAACGAACTTTCTTACTGCCTTACTTCTTTCACTGTTTTAACTTTTGGCAACCTACACCCAAAGGTGTAGGTCACTTAAATAAATCTATATCGCTGTTGTTTATAAAAGGACTTTATTTCCCTTTCATTTGATGACCATTTTGTTACAGAATATTATAAGGTCCTATGACTAATTCTGTAGATAATTTTACCATATGCTTTATCCTCTAATTAATCTTTTGAATTTCTTTTCTACCATTTCTGATCTATTAGGAATGGTTTTTAATTCGGCTCCTTACTTTAGCTACTTTGAACAATTGCTCTACCACTGATAATCAGTTGTGGATTGGGGTACAAAATGGCTTGTTTCATTTAATCCAGTTAAGACTCAGCTTGTGTCTTTCAATCATAGGCATGTCCTTTTTCTTCTTGAGATTCTCATGGATGACTCTGCTCTTGAAGAGAAATCGACTCTGAAACTTCTTGGTCTTTCTCTCTCATCAAATCTTTCTTGGACTTCATACATTAGATCCATTGCTTTTTCTGCTTCTCTATTGCACTAAACACTTTCTCACACCTGAGGCTATTCTCTATCTCTACAAATCTACAATCAGACCATGTATGGAGTACTGTTGTCATATTTGGGCTGGTGAATCTCTGTTTCATTTGAGGGTTATTAATAAGGTGCAGAAACGTATCTGTAATTTGATTGGCCCTACCCCTTCTTCTTCTCTGTACCCTCTCTCTCACAGACGTGATGTTGCTAGCCTCAGTCTTTTCTATAAATACTGTTATGGCATGTGTTCTTCAGAATTATGTGATCTATTCCCCGCTTCTTTTGTTCCAGCTTGTTTGATTCGTTGGTCTAGTGGTCTCCTTCAATTCGCCGTTTTGATACCTTATTGTAATACAGTTTCCTATTCCAGTATCTTATTTCTAAGAACCGCAGGCTTGTAGAACTATTTTTCTACTGACTGTTTTCCTCCTACCTATAACCTTGGTCTTTTCAAGACTAAGGCCAATAGGCATCTCCTGTCTTTGCGATAATCATATTTGTTCTTGTTAGCTTCTTACATCAAGTGGATTCATTATAACTTTTTTTTCATTGTAAGGTTGTATATCTCAGTGATTCTCCCTTTTAATGACTTTCATATTTTGTATAAAATGATAAATGTTTTGCTTTTTTCTTTGATGTGCTACTCCCTACATGTAATATTGCATCCGTTTCTTTCAACTTTGAACCTACATCCGTAAACAATGTTTTAATCTGGTCTGCTTTGGTTTAAGGGCTACATACATCAACTCGTTTCTAATTTGCTGTATAATTGAGGATATTGATCTCTATTCCATTGAAGCTGTCTATATGCTTTTAATTTCGTGTTAATAACCTGTGCTGACGATGAAATCTGATATTAATAATAAGAATATATGGTCTCGGAAACGATCGTACACAATCTGTTGTTTTGTTGATTTCTTCGAACGCAAATTGATCATGTAATTGGGTTTACATCAAGGCGATCCATAATACAGGCCTGACAAACATGCGACTGGGGTCCACGACTGAGGGTGAACATGTGAAGACCAAAAGTTTTAGTAAGAAATTTCTTAGTAATGTTAATTAATTAGCAACTACAGATATTATTAGGAATTAGCTTACAATAATGGATTTATTTCCATCAAATGAAATGTAAAATGTACAAAAATATAAAAGAACTAAATTCACAAAAAAATCACTTTATTCACCATGAATTAAACACATTTCTGATATTTCAGGAATCATGAGTCGATTTGTTTATAGTGACTAATTGATTATAAGGAAATATAATGACATAATACAATCAGAAATCATGAGTCGATTTGTTTATAGTTACTAATTGATTATAAGGAAATATAATGACATAATACAATCAGAAATCATGAGTCGATTTGTTTATAGTGACTAATTGATTATAAGAAAATATAATGACATAATTACAATCAGAAATCATGAGTCGATTTGTTTATAGTGACTAATTGATTATAAGAAAATATAATGATATAATTACAATCAGAAATCATGAGTCGATTTGTTTATAGTGACTAATTGATTATAAGAAAATATAATGATATAATTACAATCAGAAATCATGAGTCGATTTGTTTATAGTGACTAATTGATTATAAGAAAATATAATGACATAATTACAATCAGGAATCATGAGTCGATTTGTTTATAGTTACTAATTTATTATAAGAAAATATAATGACATAATACAATCAGAAATCATGAGTCGATTTGTTTATAGTGACTAATTGATTATAAGAAAATATAATGACATAATTACAATCAGAAATCATGAGTCGATTTGTTTATAGTGACTAATTGATTATAAGAAAATATAATGACATAATACAATCAGAAATCATGAGTCGATTTGTTTATAGTGACTAATTGATTATAAGAAAATATAATGACATAATTACAATCAGAAATCATGAGTCGATTTGTTTATAGTGACTAATTTATTATAAGAAAATATAATGACATAATACAATCAGAAATCATGAGTCGATTTGTTTATAGTGACTAATTGATTATAAGAAAATATAATGACATAATTACAATCAGAAATCATGAGTCGATTTGTTTATAGTGACTAATTGATTATAAGAAAATATAATGACATAATACAATCAGAAATCATGAGACGATTTGTTTATAGTGACTAATTGAGTATAAGAAAATATAATGACATAATACAATCAGAAATCATGAGTCGATTTGTTTATAGTGACTAATTGATTATAAGAAAATATAATGACATAATTACAATCAGAAATCATGAGTCGATTTGTTTATAGTGACTAATTGATTATAAGAAAATATAATGACATAATACAATCAGAAATCATGAGTCGATTTGTTTATAGTGACTAATTGATTATAAGAAAATATAATGACATAATTACAATCAGAAATCATGAGTCGATTTGTTTATAGTGACTAATTGATTATAAGAAAATATAATGACATAATACAATCAGAAATCATGAAACGATTTGTTTATAGTGACTAATTGAGTATAAGAAAATATAATGACATAATACAATCAGAAATCATGAGTCGATTTGTTTATAGTGACTAATTGATTATAAGAAAATATAATGACATAATACAATCAGAAATCATGAGAATATTTGTTTATAGTGACTAATTGATTATAAGAAAATATAATGACATAATACAATCAGAAATCATGAGTCGATTTGTTTATAGTTACTAATTGATTATAAGGAAATATAATGACATAATACAATCAGAAATCATGAGTCGATTTGTTTATAGTGACTAATTGATTATAAGAAAATATAATGACATAATACAATCAGAAATCATGAGTCGATTTGTTTATAGTGACTAATTGATTATAAGAAAATATAATGACATAATACAATCAGAAATCATGAGAATATTTGTTTATAGTGACTAATTGATTATAAGAAAATATAATGACATAATACAATCAGAAATCATGAGTCGATTTGTTTATAGTGACTAATTGATTATAAGAAAATATAATGATATAATTACAATCAGAAATCATGAGTCGATTTGTTTATAGTGACTAATTGATTATAAGAAAATATAATGATATAATTACAATCAGAAATCATGAGTCGATTTGTTTATAGTGACTAATTGATTATAAGAAAATATAATGACATAATTACAATCAGGAATCATGAGTCGATTTGTTTATAGTTACTAATTTATTATAAGAAAATATAATGACATAATACAATCAGAAATCATGAGTCGATTTGTTTATAGTGACTAATTGATTATAAGAAAATATAATGACATAATACAATCAGAAATCATGAGACGATTTGTTTATAGTGACTAATTGAGTATAAGAAAATATAATGACATAATTGCAATCAGAAATCATGAGTCGATTTGTTTATAGTGACTAATTGATTATAAGAAAATATAATGACATAATACAATCAGAAATCATGAGTCGATTTTTTATAGTGACTAATTGATTATAAGAAAATATAATGACATAATACAATCAGAAATCATGAGAATATTTGTTTATAGTGACTAATTGATTATAAGAAAATATAATGACATAATACAATCAGAAATCATGAGTCGATTTGTTTATAGTGACTAATTGATTATAAGAAAATATAATGACATAATACAATCAGAAATCATGAGTCGATTTGTTTATAGTGACTAATTGATTATAAGAAAATATAATGACATAATACAATCAGAAATCATGAGTCGATTTGTTTATAGTGACTAATTGATTATAAGAAAATATAATGACATAATTACAATCAGAAATCATGAGTCGATTTGTTTATAGTGACTAATTGATTATAAGAAAATATAATGACATAATTACAATCAGAAATCATGAGTCGATTTGTTTATAGTGACTAATTGAGTATAAGAAAATATAATGACATAATTACAATCAGAAATCATGAGTCGATTTGTTTATAGTGACTAATTGATTATAAGAAAATATAATGACATAATTACAATCAGAAATCATGAGTCGATTTGTTTATAGTGACTAATTGAGTATAAGAAAATATAATGACATAATTACAATCAGAAATCATGAGTCGATTTGTTTATAGTGACTAATTGATTATAAGAAAATATAATGACATAATTACAATCAGAAATCATGAGTCGATTTGTTTATAGTGACTAATTGAGTATAAGAAAATATAATGACATAATTACAATCAGAAATCATGAGTCGATTTGTTTATAGTGACTAATTGAGTAATAGAAAATATAATGACATAATACAATCAGAAATCATGAGTCGATTTGTTTATAGTGACTAATTGATTATAAGAAAATATAATGACATAATTACAATCAGAAATCATGAGTCGATTTGTTTATAGTGACTAATTGTGTATAAGAAAATATAATGACATAATTACAATCAGAAATCATGAGTCGATTTGTTTATAGTGACTAATTGATTATAAGAAAATATAATGACATAATTACAATCAGGAATCATGAGTCGATTTGTTTATAGTGACTAATTGAGTATAAGAAAATATAATGACATAATTACAATCAGAAATCATGAGTCGATTTGTTTATAGTGACTAATTGAGTAATAGAAAATATAATGACATAATACAATCAGAAATCATGAGTCGATTTGTTTTTTAGTGACTAATTGAGTATAAGAAAATATAATGACATAATACAATCAGAAAGCAAATTCTACATTTTACAAAATTAAATTCTTATGAACAAAATAATGTTCAGAAAACAATTTTGATTATTTTTACAAAATTTGTTATGTTTGTTACATATACAATTTGTTATATCCTATATTACTTATTTATTATTCTTATTTACTCACTTGGAGTTCTTACATAAGTCCTTTTAAATTATTGCTCACTGGCAATAAAAAGTGATGTCTCTGGAGTCTGAGTGACAAAAGGTCTTCCGGGTAAGAAAGAGTTTCTTACACTTTTGCCTCGGCCAACGGGAAGAGGGGACAACCGGAAAAGAAAGAGATTATTACATTTTTGCCCGGGCAACAGGAAGAAGGGGCGACCGGGAAAGAGAGAAATTGTTACATTTTTTCCTCAGCCAACAAGGAGAGGGGGCACTGGGAAAGAGAGGGATTGTTATATTTTGCCCGGGCAACAGGAAGAGGGGGCGACCGGGAAAGAGAGAAATTGTTACATTTTTTCCTCAGCCAACAGGGAGAGGGAGCGACCGGGAAAGAGAGAAATTTTTACACTTTTGCTAGTACTGTTATAAAAGGCTGAGAGGACGGCCGAAACTGAGGTGGCTGGATACCTTACACCAAAATCTGAAGACAGCCAGACTTCATCCTGCTCATGTATGGTGTAGGGAGAAATCCAGCGCGGACCCTACTGCACAGGATAAACGCAGAAGAAAATGGCGAATGTTACATTGAACAAAAACTGGGTAAATGATAAGTTCTAAGAGGTAAACATGTTTAAGGTGACTGACCCCCCTCCTACGCTTTTTAGTAGGAGGTTATTGGCCAAAACAGCCCCCCCCTCAAAAGTAAACTCATTATTAGACTCATTATTTACTATAAAAAATTTAAAACCCAAAATCTTGTAGTAAAAAACAATTCCTCCCCAACCCAAAATCTACTAGAAAGAACCAATGTTATTTATAAGTTTAAATGCCCTTTGGGAGAATGTAACTCCCATAATAATAATAAAGCTAATAGCTACATTGGTTTTATAAGCACTACCCTATGCCACCGCCTCACCATCCATCTTGTAAACTCTAGCTCAATTTACCAACATCCACAAAAACATAACTGCCCTCCCTCTGATTTAAGACAAATTCTAGTAAATAACACTAAAATTATACATTCCGCAACCAATTAAAACAAATTAAAAATACTCGAAACTATCTACATAAAAACACAACAACCTAAAATTAACAACATCACATATGAAACCAAATGGTAACATTTTAAAATGCTTAACGTAATGCAATTTTGTTCTGTGATGCCATCCAGCGTTGCTGAATTTAAAATCGTCAACGACTTCCTAGAACAATGCGGAAAACGTTCTCTGCGTGTTTCTCCACCGTCTTTTTAAAATTCTCTTCTTTCTCCAGCTTTTTTGTTAATTTGCTTTTGACACCTCGTTGTGAGTCCATCTCGAAAAGGAGCGAATTTGACCTGGAAATAGGGACAACACGACTGCATGCTTTAAAAAAGGACATTTGTATCGTTTTTCCTTCGGATGGAATAGATCTGGAATGCCAATAATATCAGGGGCTTGGAATGGTAATTTGGAAACGGAGTTTTGATTGTTTTTTGGTCTTCATGTTTTTTTTTGGGGGGGGGGGATATTTGTCATAGTTGTGCCGCCCGTCAAGAAGGTGTATTCTCGCTCATTATTACTGTTTCACTGGAGTGCATTTGGGACAAATTATATTTTTTGTTTTTATTACTGTTTTTTTATATATATATATTTTTTACGAATAGGCTATATTGCCGGTCCTGGCAAAATAACGATTCCTGCGTTATTTTGCCGGTTCATGTATATTTAACTAAATTGTTAAACATACAGTGACGCCCGGCACAATAATGAGTCTTACGTTATTTTGCCGGCTTACTTTTTTTTTTATTATTTAAATTAATTTTTTTGTATTATTTAAAACTTCTTTTTTTATTATTTAAAACTTTATCAAACGAAATTTTATTTATAATTGATTGATTTTTTGTATAATTTAAAACTTTATTAAGCGACAATATATTTTTAAATAATGATAAAATTAATTTTTACTTCCGGTTGATTCGATTAGGAGTGAACTCTTCAAAATTACGACTTATTTTATGATTTCATTGAAAGAACATTTAAAAATAGAAACTGTTTAAATCCAGTGATTTTCTAACATTATCGAAGTTTTTCTTCATAAATTTTTAAAAGTTTGGCCTTGGTTCAAGGATTACGAAGCAACACCTATTAAAGCACATTTTTAACAAGTTAATTCAACAACTTAACTTTATTATTTTTAAAAGTTTTGCCTTGGTTCAAGGATTACGAAGCAACACCTATTATTCAGCTATTAATTCGAATTCAAAATCTTCATTCGAAAAAGCTTACAATGGAACTCAGTGTTGGAAATACATTCAGTTCATATGCTGAGCTAGAAGAAAAACTTAACAGTTACCAATCTGTTAACTCTGTGCAATTGTGGAAAAGAGACAGTCGAACCATTGTTGCAGCTCGGAAAAGAATGCCAGATCGCCAGTTCAATCCTGATATCAAGTACAATGAACTGTGGTATTCTTGTATTTACGGTGGAAAAAAGCACACCAGTAGTTCTCAAGGCCTGCGACCGAACCAATTTACATTCAAGGTGAACTGGCCATACCAACTGAAAGTGAGATCTAGTGAAAATGGACAGAGCTTAGTCATCACTAAACACATTAATGAACATAATCATGATGTGTCTAAGCCACTATACAACCTCTTTCCAGCACAAAGACGACTAAGCCAATCTACCAAAGACAAAGCTGAAGAAATGCTGAAGGTAAATGCCAACAGGAAGATGGTCCGTCAACACTTGTCTGATATGACAGGCAAATCCATCTTTATGAAGGATATTCACAATATTGCCACGGCTGCCAAGCTCAAAATACATACTAATGTTAATGAACTGCTTCAGCTGGCAGATTATCTAAAGTCCAAGCCATCTAGTAGATGAGACCAACACACTGACAGGCATCTTCATCCAAGATACACACATGCAGCACACATTCAGTCAGTTTCCTGAACTCATCCTAGCAGATGCTACGCACAAGACAAATGAACTAAGAATGCCATTCTACCTTATGACTGTTGTTGACGGCAATGGAGAAACAGAAATCATAGCAGCGTTCATAGTTAACAGTGAAGAGGAACATATGATCTGTCAGATGATTCAACTCTTCAAGATTAAGAATCCAAAGTGGACACATGTTAGAGTTGTGCTAACTGACAAAGACATGGTTGAAAGAAAAGTATTCAGTGAAGAAATGCCAAACTGTCACCTACAAATCTGTCTCTTTCATGTTCTTAGAACCTTTAGACGTGAAATTACAGTGGAAAGAATGGGTATTTCTAGTGATGAAAAAACAAATGTATTAGAAATCCTCCAAAAACTGGCATACTCGCGATCAGAACAGGAGTATAAAATGCATTACGAAACACTGAAAGCCACACAACTATACAACAGTGTACTGAAATATTATAATACCAACTGGCACCCTATAACAGAACAGTGGGTAGAGGGACTCAAGCATCAACATATGCCTTTGGGTGAGAGGACAAATAACAGGTTAGAATCTCACTTCTAGAAACTAAAGTCCATAACGTCAAGCCACCACTCATTACTGGATTTCTTCTCAGTGTTTCTGTCTTTCCTTCAGATGATGAGATCAGAGCGTGATAGAAAGGTAACTAAGATGTTTTATAAAGTTGCCTGCAGTACCCAACATAAAAGTAAATTAGTCCTGCAATACCAGCAGTACCTAACACCACATGCCTTTAAATATGTGGAGTAGCAGTTAGATCTATCACAGCATGTCATTCTTCAAGAAGATACTACTGGAGCCTTTATTACTGAATCATCAGAAGGGGTCCTCAGTGTTACAACCACATCTTGCCAGTGTACCTTCCGTACATCCATGTCTCTGCCATGTCGTCATTTATTTTCATTGAGAGCGAGGCAGTCACTTGAGCTCTTTGCTACTGAACTAGTTGCCGAGCGTTGGACTTGGCAGTACTACACGAGAGGTCATCGGATGTTGTCCAAGTCTTTATCTGACACCATTCCTGAACATCCTAGCATCAGTCTCACTCCTAGAAGACATCCCATAAATGTACAGAACAAGTACAAGAAGGCATTCAGACTAGGACAGAAACTGGCTTCATTAGCTTCAGAATGTGGCCAAGACTATGAACAGAGACTTAGTGTGTTAGAGAACTTGACAAAGATGTGGGAATCAGGAAAGCAGGCTGCAATTGTAGAAGTTGTTGTGCAGGATGCACCACCAACTGGTATACAAAATGACCCTGGTCTCAACATAACTGAGTATACAGCACAGAATGATTTGCCTTTGCCAGATCCCAAATCTCCTACAAAACTAGAACTATTTCCAGAAACTGATGAACTTAACCTTGACAATGTCACTTTACCCCCAAAGTCAAAGAAACGGGGTAGACCCAAAGGATCTAACAATACAGTTATAGGACTCCCCAGTAAGAGATTCAGAATTAATAAAAAATTATAAAAAAATTTGTCACATACTTTTGAAGGCAAATATTCTGAGTCATACTATATTTTATAATAAAAAAGTTGGTGAAAGGGTGCTTCTTGCTTAAAAGGCCGAAAAAAAGATTTCTGTGTCTTTTAAAGTTGAAGAGGTAAATAAGGGGCAATAACTCTTATCACCTGTTGTTATTACATGTAACGTAATTTACTGCGACATTCAATTAATTTTGTTGACCCACAAAGTGGTGCGACCACCAACCACGTTGAACGCATGTGGTGTGAAGCAAAAAAAAGAAACAAAATTGAATGTGGCACCCACACGCAAATGGTGGATTCCTACCTCGCAGAATTTATGTGGCGGCAGAAATTCAAACCAGTAAATGCTTTCGCCCAAATTTGCAAACAGATTGCAGAATATCATTCAGTATAAAGCCCAGTCAACAACCCAAGTATAAGCAACATAAATGCGTAAATTTTCAATAAAATCTTAATTTTTCCATTTATGTATACTTTGTTGTTCATTTATTACTAAATAATTTTCAAAATCATAAATTTCCCATTTACGTATAATTTGTTGTTCATTTATTACTAATTAATTGAATGTCGCAGTAAATTACGTTACATGTAATAACAACAGGTGATAAGAGTTATTGCCCCTTATTTACCTCTTCAACTTTAAAAGACACAGAAATCTTTTTTTCGGCCTTTTAAGCAAGAAGCACCAAAAAGTTTAAACTATTGTTTTTAATTTTGTCCTTTTTTAATGAAAAGAAAAATGACCAAAGTTTTTGTTATGTACAAAAAGAAAAATAACTGTCATCATGTAATTTTAAATTGGCCCGTGAAATAGTCACAATGGGTAATCCGATAATTTATAATGGTTTTGACAAAAAAACAAACAATACGTAAATACATTTAAATGGACATAGAAATTCATCGTAGTTACTTAATCTGTCATGTAAATAGTATCCAGATGATTTCTTTTGGGCACGGATTTTCTCAATTCCATGAGTCGCTTATGAAATTGTGAAGATTAATGTGCAAAAAATGATATATTTACTCCTTGCATTAGAGAATGTGTAACTATAATGAATTTCTATGGCCAATTAAATGTATTTACGTATTGTTTTTATTGTAACAAAATTACAAATTATGTTTTTAAGGGGCAGCACTTTTGATACTTGATACAGGTGCCAGAAACATCATGGACACCAGTAGGCGTGGCTCAAATGAACCAA
Source organism: Sepiola atlantica (assembly GCA_963556195.1). Classification (NCBI taxonomy): domain Eukaryota; kingdom Metazoa; phylum Mollusca; class Cephalopoda; order Sepiida; family Sepiolidae; genus Sepiola; species Sepiola atlantica. Next base: position 216,217,356 of record OY744516.1, read on the forward strand.
TCAATCGCAATCATTTTAAAATAGATATTTTACCTTTATTATTAAAAAAATACTATTTTTCTTTTCGGTTTATTTTTATTTTGTTACTTTTCACAATAGAATTATTGTTGATGAAATTCATCAACATTACTAAGCAACAAGTGAATGTTACCAAAGGCAACATAAATTATTCTTCTACCTGTATAAGTTTATTTGTTTATTTTATTATTTATTTTTATAAAAAAAAATCATTTATCAAAATAAATAATAAAATAAACAAATAAACTTATACAGGTAGGTAGAAGAAGAATTTATGTTGCCTTTGGTAACATTTATTTGTTGCTTATTTTTTTCTTTATATATAACTTTCCTTAATTTCAATTACTTAAATCGAAAGCAGACTTAGTAATGTTGGGAAAATTCATCAACATTAATTCTATTATGAAAAGTAACAAAATAAAAATAAACCGAAAAGAAAAATAGTATTTTTTTAATAATAAAGGTAAAATATCTATTTTAAAATGATTGCGATTGTTTGGTTCATTTGAGCCACGCCTACTGGTGCCCGTGGTATCTTCGGCTCCCGTGGCGGGTATAAAAAGTGCTGCCGCTTCACAATGTTTGTAAAACAATTCAACCTTGGATTAAAATGTGTAGCAGTTGAAAATGAAAATTAATTGAATGAACGAAAATATTAGAGACAATTAGATTCTTTAGCCGGATTTCAGATGCTTGTGTACGAATGGGGTCCCAATATTTCCGTCTGCAAACAGCAATTCGTAAAGAAATTACATCAGATACGCTTTACAGCAAATGAAATCCAACTAAATAATCTAATTGTCTCTAATATTTCCGTTCATTTAATTATTTTACTTTTAATGTTTTTTGTATTAAAAGCAGATATTTCTTTAACCGACACAATAAGGCAGGTCGATTTTTTTTTATTTCTTTAACCGACACAACTGATGATGAAAACAAATTGTTTTTAAATATTTGCCCTTATTTATTTCATTACCTATTCTTTCACAATGCCATAACAATTAGGTTTTTTTTTAAAAATGAACTGGCATAATAACGATCCCTTTACATTAGTAAATAATTATTGTGCCGGGCGTCACTGTATGTTTAACAATTTAGTTAAATATACATGAACCGGCAAAATAACGCAGGAATCGTTATATTGCCGGTCACGGCAAAATAACGCAGGAATCGTTATTTTGCCGGGACCGGCAATATAGCCTCTTCCTATTTTTTAATATATATTTTATTATATATATTTTTTATATATATTTTTTATTCTCTATCTTACTTTATTTTTTTCTTCCCTTCTTAAGTGACCTCAAGAAAGGCAACACCACATTGTGTATTGCCGGTTGTTGTAACTCTTATTCAAGGTACTTAATTTTTCCCTGATGATCTGCCAAGCAAGTACCAAGCGTGTAGGTAAAACACTCTTTAATTTGAAAAATGATGAATAAATAATTTTTGAATGAAAAAATCTTTTGTGGTGTTGTTTGGGCTCCTGAACGGAATGCTTTGGTAAGCTTTCAAAAAATCACATATAAATGCTCTGTACCCTCTAATCGAGTATCATCGAGCTTGTCTTTAATTGAATAATCCCGGTCTTCACTGAACAATCTTTTTTCTAAGTGAAAAATCCAAATATATATATATATATATATATATATATATATATATATATATATATATATATATATATATATATATATATATATATATAAAGATAGATGAAAGAAGAGGGATAAATATGTACGAATGACAAATTTATTTCAACTTCGATTGTTCAGTGCAAGGTGTACTCGGTAAAAACATGTTTATTATTCTTTTATACTTTTCAAAGATTATTTATGCTTTTCAAAGATTAAAATCTTATCATCAGAGGAATTACATAGATAGATAAGTTGGCAGTGGAAAAGCCAAAATTCAAAATTTGAAAAAATATTAAGTAATGGAGAGTGAGAAAGTTCGTGTAAAAAGATATGGGGTCTGTCCAGTTGGTAAATGTCCGTTGATGATGTGTCCAGTGAAAGGAGATTTAAAGATGGAAAATAATGGTTTTTGTGAAGGCAGCGTTGAAAAAGTTCAAAAATGAAGTAAATCCAATAGAAAGATGTTTAGTTCAATCGTAGGTGGAACGCACTTAAATTTTAGACATTTTCTAGAATCGAAATCATGTAATGGACTTTGCTCAAAATTAAAATAAGGATTCTAGACATAAGGTTTAGTAGCATTATATCTTGATTTTAATCTTCACGAAGGAAGATAAAAGTGGTGCAAAACTGTTCTGTTCATGCAATGGATTTTAATAAGTGATTGGATGATTAATCAGAATCGGAATCGGGGATCAGAAATATTGGAACTTTTGGGGGTATCCGAATCGGAAAAATTTGAGCCTAATTTCCGATTCCAAAAATGGTTCTTTTAATTGGTTTTTGTTTAAAATTAATTTTCCATCATCATCAAAATAATGAAATAATAAATATTTATTGATTTTAAACAACAAAAATCTATAGATCATAATATTAACAGCTGAATAGACGTAAATTTATTTGATTTGTATAAAAAAAAAGAAACTTTGCATAAATTTGCTAGACTCAGTAAAACTAACTGGTGAAGGGAACACAATAAGCCTCGCTCCTTGTTTTTCTTGTCTCCTGTTTTGCGAAACACATTGTCGGTGTATGTTTATTTACTCCTCTCTAGGAGTTAGGCACAAGGCCAGTTTTATCTTACTCCCGCGAGGTAAGATGTGACCCAAGATTGGGTCGGGAAAGTGGGGTTTGAAAAGCCAGCGCCCGAGAAAGTGAGCACTCTGGCCATTAAAAATTGCCTGGGCAGCCCCGTCGGCATTCCCCGGTGGGGGCATCTCAGGCAGTGAGCAATAAACTTACTCCTCCCCAAAGAGGGGAGGAAAAGCCTGGGAGGGTGGACCTCCTAGAACTGCACGGGACAAACCCACAGACAGGTGGAATCAAGCCCCGAAGGACAAGACGACACCGGTCTATAGGGTGCAGTATCCATCGGAACAGATACTACACTTACTTCCTAGCGTGCCAGATAAAAACTGGAAGCTGTAGTTGAGTTCTGCTACCTGGGCGACTCCCTTTCACTCGATGGTTGTTGTGACACTGCTGCTATTGCCGATGCAAATCTACCTGGAGGAGCTTTAGAAAACTCCTGTCCATCTAGACAAATAAGCATTTAGCAATAACAACTAGAGGACAGGTGTACACCAGCTGTGTGAAGAGTGTTATGCTTTATAGCTCTGAAACATGGGCTGCATCGGCGAGCACTCTCAAAAGACTGCAACGCAATGAAAGAGCCATGATTAGATGGATCTGTCATGTCAGGCCGGAAGACCACATTCTCTTCAAGACTCTTCTCTCTAGGCTTGGTATCCGGAAAATAACTGATGTCTTTAAGCTGGGCAGGATGAGATGGCTTGGGTATGTCGGGCGGAGCTCCAGCTGGATCTTCCGGGTCAGGAACATGACCATCGAATCAAGTCGGCAGGCTGAAAGACCGAGGCTTTCTAGGGATGAGCTGTGTAAATGTAACCGTACAGCCCTGGGGATTACAAACTTAGATCCTCGCGACCACCAAGCCTGGAGTGGAAGACTTCGATCAAGACTGACAGGAAGACGCCACCCTCTTATAGACGACTAATCAAAAGCCTGTTCAAAAATAAATCGGAAGAAGAAGAAGAAGAAGAAGTATATCATTTTTGGCCTATGATGAGCTAATGGCCTTCAAATAACTTGTACACTTTACTCATCTTGTGGTAACGGGTTTCCTGCTTTCACATGCCTGAAATTTTATTGGAAGAAAAATCAGATCAACCAATGTTTGCGTGGTTTTTATTTATATTTTTTAAACATTGTTGATGAAACCATTAATTATCAATTTGATAAAATTATAATAAAAATGATAGAATATAAACATAAAATTAATTTAAGTTATTGTTCTGCCAGCTTTTTTTAAAGACATTTTTTATTATTGTTTTTTAACTTGTAAAAGAAAAAAGTGTTGTCTTCATTGAAAAAGTAGAAATGAATGACTGTCACAGTTCGACACTTTCGTCTATATCATCACTACAACAATACAATCTTTTTCGTCTTAGAGATTGAAGAGCTCCACTTTCTACCAGCACTCAACCTAAATAGTCAACCCCGAATCAAGGGAGATTACTCTTATCTCCAAATGATCCAAGAGAGATAACTCATAATTAACACTAGCAACCAAAATTATTTTCAAATGAAAGAGGAAATTAGTTCAAAATAACTTATTTTTGCTTGAATTTAGAATTTTAATGCTGTTTGGTGAGCAAATTAAAGTATTTTTCTTATAAAACCATCATACTTTTACAAAGTAAAAACAGTCTGAAACGTTTGATGTGATGGTAATTAGATTCTCGAACAGAACACCTAACATGTTACCCTAAATGTGCATTGCTTTTCTTTTTACAGTAAAACAAAATATTTGTTATGTTGACAATGGCAATAACCGGCCAAATCATTATAATTAGAATAAAAATGTGGGCGTTCTTTGATGATACAGAATATTTAACAAAGACTCCTCACCCTCATCATGTTAAAAATGGGTTTTTAAATAATAACTTTATTATTTTGAAACCCATTCTTAACATAAGCAGAGGAAGGGAGTGTTAACTATTCTGTTCCTACACTGTATTCTTATTTTGCATATCTATAAATGTATTCTTCTGTTTTTGAAGTGTTATTTGAACTTTTAAACATCCACCTACACATATTTGGTAAATGGAATTTTGAATAAGTATGAAGTTGAGAATTCTGAGGCAGGAGCAATGCAATGTTGAATGTAGAATATGGGATGAACAAAAATAAGTGGCAGGAGACGGTATAAGTGTATAAATCTCAGATCAATTTATTTATATTTAAAAAAAAAATGGGGGACTTACTGATAAATATTTAATGGTCCGAAGCAGTGATTGTATCGGAATCGGAAATTTAGAACAGTATCAGTAATTGTATCGGAATCGGAAATTTAGAACAGTATCAGTAATTGTATCGGAATCAGAAAAAAATTTTGGTATCATCCTATCACTAATTTTGATCAAAATTGGAGTAAGGATTCTAGACATAAGGTTTTGTAGCATTATATCTTGAATTTAATCTTCGTAAGGGAGACATACAAGTGGTGCAAAACTGTTCTTGAAATTAATTTTACCTGTCCTGGGGCGGGTACTCATTTAGTTCTCTCTCATAATGCAATAATATTGCCAATCAATCATTGATAAAAGATAGAAATAAAAGGAAACTTTTATTTCCTTTGTTAAATCGTGACATTACAATAACGAGGCGAGACACATGACTACAATAAATACAAATCTAGGAATTTAAACCTTTTTCATGCAATGGTAAACGCCATAAAAACGAGCTGTTACCCAATGAGATCATTAATTAAAACTATGTTAAATATTTGCCATT